>AP027109.1:53707708-53904628 GCA_028142955.1 Pinctada fucata
CTGTCAGTCAGACATGTTGCTCAAAGTTATAGCAGTACATTAGAAGATGACATGAAATGGAGCATGACCCCTCAAAGTGACCCAAATTTGACATCCTTCTCAAATGATGGTTCTTAATAAACTGTATGTCTATTTGTTGTGTATTTCTTATTCTATTATATGAGCAATTTATTTGAATTTTCACCTGATGCAATTCGAGAATTATGACGTCAAGTTTTCTTACCTAAATACAGCATTCATTTCTTTGCCCAAGGCTAGTCACATGACCTCTTACTTTCACATCCGGTCTTACTATACATATGAGGTATACAATGGAAATAATGTGCTTTCTCAAGACAACAAGCTAGTTCTTTCTTCCAAATATCAAAAATCATAGTTATTTCAATAATAAAGCTCACATAATGAAGCTGGACCCCATCTGTCCCCTATTTAGAAAATCATTCCCTAGCCAAATTCCAAATGCGACACTGCGGATACTATGTTAGTGTAACCTATAGGAGTACATTTTTCTTTATGCGAGAAATTTATTTTGTCGATATGTGTCTTTAAGGTCTTTCGCATCTTGCGATACCTGATACTTTGTGTTACGCACTATACTTTTGTCGCGACACACCGTCAAAGGTCCCATGATACCGTCAGGCCTTAACCCCAATGTTACCATTACAAGGTCATAATAGGAATACATATATGATCAATAGGAGCTATTTATGATGCTTAAGTACTATATTGGTACATTAAAAGATAGAATAAAGGCTAAATGTCATTCTTAAAAGAATGTTTGCAATGGCAACGACAAACTTTTTTGTCGTAACGACATATTTTTGTCGCGTCAAAGCTAATTATATACCATAACGCTTTACCGCGAACATACAGAAATGCCCATGTAAGCTATAATATTTTGAACTGATTTTGGTTGCTATGGTAACCTCATTGTGGTAAATTTAAGTCATTTGAGATACTTTAAACATTTTCAGAATATTTTGATACCTCTCATCATAATGTAAACCTCTTATCTATATGGCAAAGGTGTATCACATCCACAATGGTGTCACAGACTTAACACATATTACCTGCATAAATGTCTAATACTGGAGTAACATCAATTTTCATGACAATCAAAAAAAAATTTATTTTTGAATTAAACATGTCGATATTTGATTTTTAAGAAACAACACAGTCAATACCTTTTTTATGATATAAATGGTAACCATAGCAACCAAATATGAAAAATTTGAATTGAGGAGCATATGTGCGTATAAGGTTGCACTCCACAGTATTGGTCATTGAAAAATGAGCGTTTTGAATGAAAGGGCATGCAATAGTTGACGTTATACTAATAATTTTTATATTGCTCATACAATATAAAGCTACATATCAATAAAAAGTACTCTTATTACTGATTACTTCTATTATTCTTGATTTCATCTTAACAAATCCTGGCAGTCAGACATGTTGCTCTAAGTTATAGCAAGTACATTAGAAGATGACATGGAAATGGAGCATGACCCCTCAAAGTGACCCAAATTTGACATCCTTCTCAAATGATTGTTTCTTAATAAACTGTATGTCTATTTGTTGTGTATTCTTATTCTATAATATGTGCAATTTATTTGAATTTTCACCTGATGCAATCGAGAAATATGACGTCAAAGTTTTTCTTACCTAAATACAGCATTCATTTCTTTGCCCATAGGCTAGTCACATGACCTCTTACTTTCACATCCGGTCATACTATACATATGAGGTATACAATGGAAATAATGTGCTTTTCTCAAGACAACAAGCTAGTTCTTTCTTCCAAATATCAAAAATCATAGTTATTTCAATAATAAAGCTCACATAATGAAGCTGGACCCCATCTGTCCCCTATTTAGAAATTCATCCCTAGCCAAATTCCCTAATGCGACACTGCGGATACTAAGTAGTGTAACCTATAGGAGTACATTTTTCTTTATGCGAGAAATTTATTTTGTCGATATGTGTCTTTAAGGTCTTTCGCATCTTGCGATACCAGATACTTTGTGTTACGCACTATACTTTTGTCGCGACACACCGTCAAAGGTCCCATGATACCGTCAGGCCTTAACCCCAATGTTACATTACATGGTCATAATAGGAAATACATATATGATCAATAGGAGCTATTTATGATGCTTAAGTACTATAATGGTACATTAAAAGATAGATATAAAGGCTAAATGACATTCATAAAAGAATGTGTGCAATGGCAACGACAAACTTTTTGTCGTAACGACATATTTTTGTCGCTGTCAAAGCTAATTATATACCATAACGCTTTACCGCGAACAACAGAAATGCCCATGTAAGCTATAATATTTGAACAGAATTTGGTTGCTATGGTAACCACATTGTGGTAAATTTAAGTCATTTGAGATACTTTAACATTTTCAGAATATTTTGATACTCTCATCATAATGTAAACCTCTTATCTATATGGCAAAGGTGTATCACATCCACAATGGTGTCACAGACTTAACACCATTTTTCCTGCATAAATGAGCTAATACTGGAGAAACATCAATTTTCATGACAATCAAAAAAAATTTATTTATGAATTAAACATGTCTATATTGATTTTTAAGAAACAACACAGTCAATACCTTTTTATGATATAAATGGTAACCATAGCAACCAAATATGAAAATTTGAATTGAGGAGCATATGAGCGTATAAGGTTGCACTCCACAGTATTGGTCATTGAAAATTGAGCGTTTTGAATGAAAAGGCATGCAATAGTTGACGTTATACTAATAATTTTATATTGCTCATACAATATAAAGCTACATATTCAATAAAATGTACTCTATTACTGATTACTTCTATTATTCTTGATTTCATCTTAACAAATCCTGTCAGTCAGACATGTTGCTCAAAGTTATAGCAGTACATTAGAAGATGACATGGAAATGGAGCATGACCCCTCAAAGTGACCCAAATTTGACATCCTTCTCAAATGATGTTCTTAATAAACTGTATGTCTATTTGTTGTGTATTTCTTATTCTATAATATGTGCAATTTATTTGAATTTTCACCTGATGCAATTCGAGAAATATGACGTCAAAGTTTTCTTACCTAAATACAGCATTCATTACTTTGCCCAAGGCTAGTCACATGACCTCTTACTTTCACATCCGGTCATACTATACATATGAGGTATACAATGGAAATAATGTGCTTTTCTCAAGACAACAAGCTAGTTCTTTCTTCCAAAATATCATAAATCATAGTTAATTTCATAATAAAGCTCACATAATGAAGCTGGACCCCCATCTGTCCCCTATTAGAAAATCATCCCTAGCCATAATCCAAATTGCGACACTGCGGATACTATGTAGTGTAACCTATAGGAGTACATTTTTCTTTATGCGAGAAATTTATTTTGTCGATATGTGTCTTTAAGGTCTTTCGCATCTTGCGATACCAGATACTATGTGTTACGCACTATACTTTTGTCGCGACACACCGTCAAAGGTCCCATGATACCGTCAGGCCTTAACCCCAATGTTACATTACATGGTCATATAGGAAATACATATATGATCAATAGGAGCTATTTATGATGCTTAAGTACTATAATGGTACATTAAAAGATAAGAATAAAGGCTAAATTGACATTCTTAAAGAATGTTGCAATGGCAACGACAAACTTTTTTGTCGTTAACGACATATTTTTGTCGCGTCAAAGCTAATTATATACCATAACGCTTTACCGCGAACAACAGAAATGCCCATGTAAGCTATAATATTTTGAACAGATTTTGGTTGCTATGGTAACCACATTGTGGTAAATTTAAGTCCATTTGAGATACTTTAACATTTTCAGAATATTTTGATACCTCTCATATACCTCTCATCATAATGTAAACCTCTTATCTATATGGCAAAGGTGTATCACATCCACAATGGTGTCACAGACTTAACACCATTTTTCCTGCATAAATGAGCTAATACTGGAGAAACATCAATTTTCATGACAATCAAAAAAAATTTATTTTTGAATTAAACATGTCTATATTTGATTTTTAAGAAACAACACAGTCAATACCTTTTTATGATATAAATGGTAACCATAGCAACCAAATATGAAAATTTGAATTGAGGAGCATATGTGCGTATAAGGTTGCACTCCACAGTATTGGTCATTGAAAATTGAGCGTTTTGAATGAAAGGCATGCAATAGTTGACGTTATACTAATAATTTTATATTGCTCATACAATATAAAGCTACATATCAATAAAAAGTACTCTTATTACTGATTACTTCTATTATTCTTGATTTCATCTTAACAAATCCTGTCAGTCAGACATGTTGCTCAAAGTTATAGCAGTACATTAGAAGATGACATGGAAATGGAGCATGACCCCTCAAAGTGACCCAAATTTGACATCCTTCTCAAATGATGTTCTTAATAAACTGTATGTCTATTTGTTGTGTATTTCTTATTCTATAATATGTGCAATTTATTTGAATTTTCACCTGATGCAATTCGAGAAATATGACGTCAAAGTTTTCTTACCTAAATACAGCATTCATTTCTTTGCCCAAGGCTAGTCACATGACCTCTTACTTTCACATCCGGTCATACTATACATATGAGGTATACAATGGAAATAATGTGCTTTTCTCAAGACAACAAGCTAGTTCTTTCTTCCAAATATCAAAAATCATAGTTATTTCAATAATAAAGCTCACATAATGAAGCTGGACCCCATCTGTCCCCTATTTAGAAAATCATCCCTAGCCAAATTCCAAATGCGACACTGCGGATACTATGTAGTGTAACCTATAGGAGTACATTTTTCTTTATGCGAGAAATTTTTTTTGTCGATATGTGTCTTTAAGGTCTTTCGCATCTTGCGATACCAGATACTTTGTGTTACGCACTATACTTTTGTCGCGACACACCGTCAAAGGTCCCATGATACCGTCAGGCCTTAACCCCAATGTTACATTACATGGTCATAATAGGAAATACATATATGATCAATAGGAGCTATTTATGATGCTTAAGTACTATAATGGTACATTAAAAGATAGAATAAAGGCTAAATGACATTCTTAAAAGAATGTTGCAATGGCAACGACAAACTTTTTTGTCGTAACGACATATTTTTGTCGCGTCAAAGCTAATTATATACCATAACGCTTTACCGCGAACAACAGAAATGCCCATGTAAGCTATAATATTTTGAACAGATTTTGGTTGCTATGGTAACCACATTGTGGTAAATTTAAGTCATTTGAGATACTTTAACATTTTCAGAATATTTTGATACCTCTCATCATAATGTAAACCTCTTATCTATATGGCAAAGGTGTATCACATCCACAATGGTGTCACAGACTTAACACCATTTTTCCTGCATAAATGAGCTAATACTGGAGAAACATCAATTTTCATGACAATCAAAAAAAATTTATTTTTGAATTAAACATGTCTATATTTGATTTTTAAGAAACAACACAGTCAATACCTTTTTATGATATAAATGGTAACCATAGCAACCAAATATGAAAATTTGAATTGAGGAGCATATGTGCGTATAAGGTTGCACTCCACAGTATTGGTCATTGAAAATTGAGCGTTTTGAATGAAAGGCATGCAATAGTTGACGTTATACTAATAATTTTATATTGCTCATACAATATAAAGCTACATATCAATAAAAAGTACTCTTATTACTGATTACTTCTATTATTCTTGATTTCATCTTAACAAATCCTGTCAGTCAGACATGTTGCTCAAAGTTATAGCAGTACATTAGAAGATGACATGGAAATGGAGCATGACCCCTCAAAGTGACCCAAATTTGACATCCTTCTCAAATGATGTTCTTAATAAACTGTATGTCTATTTGTTGTGTATTTCTTATTCTATAATTTGTGCAATTTATTTGAATTTTCACCTGATGCAATTCGAGAAATATGACGTCAAAGTTTTCTTACCTAAATACAGCATTCATTTCTTTGCCCAAGGCTAGTCACATGACCTCTTACTTTCACATCCGGTCATACTATACATATGAGGTATACAATGGAAATAAT
Organism: Pinctada fucata; assembly: GCA_028142955.1. Taxonomy (NCBI): domain Eukaryota; kingdom Metazoa; phylum Mollusca; class Bivalvia; order Pterioida; family Pteriidae; genus Pinctada; species Pinctada fucata. The sequence continues at coordinate 53,713,777 of AP027109.1, forward strand.
GTGCTTTTCTCAAGACAACAAGCTAGTTCTTTCTTCCAAATATCAAAAATCATAGTTATTTCAATAATAAAGCTCACATAATGAAGCTGGACCCCATCTGTCCCCTATTTAGAAAATCATCCCTAGCCAAATTCCAAATGCGACACTGCGGATACTATGTAGTGTAACCTATAGGAGTACATTTTTCTTTATGCGAGAAATTTATTTTGTCGATATGTGTCTTTAAGGTCTTTCGCATCTTGCGATACCAGATACTTTGTGTTACGCACTATACTTTTGTCGCGACACACCGTCAAAGGTCCCATGATACCGTCAGGCCTTAACCCCAATGTTACATTACATGGTCATAATAGGAAATACATATATGATCAATAGGAGCTATTTATGATGCTTAAGTACTATAATGGTACATTAAAAGATAGAATAAAGGCTAAATGACATTCTTAAAAGAATGTTGCAATGGCAACGACAAACTTTTTTGTCGTAACGACATATTTTTGTCGCGTCAAAGCTAATTATATACCATAACGCTTTACCGCGAACAACAGAAATGCCCATGTAAGCTATAATATTTTGAACAGATTTTGGTTGCTATGGTAACCACATTGTGGTAAATTTAAGTCATTTGAGATACTTTAACATTTTCAGAATATTTTGATACCTCTCATCATAATGTAAACCTCTTATCTATATGGCAAAGGTGTATCACATCCACAATGGTGTCACAGACTTAACACCATTTTTCCTGCATAAATGAGCTAATACTGGAGAAACATCAATTTTCATGACAATCAAAAAAAATTTATTTTTGAATTAAACATGTCTATATTTGATTTTTAAGAAACAACACAGTCAATACCTTTTTATGATATAAATGGTAACCATAGCAACCAAATATGAAAATTTGAATTGAGGAGCATATGTGCGTATAAGGTTGCACTCCACAGTATTGGTCATTGAAAATTGAGCGTTTTGAATGAAAGGCATGCAATAGTTGACGTTATACTAATAATTTTATATTGCTCATACAATATAAAGCTACATATCAATAAAAAGTACTCTTATTACTGATTACTTCTATTATTCTTGATTTCATCTTAACAAATCCTGTCAGTCAGACATGTTGCTCAAAGTTATAGCAGTACATTAGAAGATGACATGGAAATGGAGCATGACCCCTCAAAGTGACCCAAATTTGACATCCTTCTCAAATGATGTTCTTAATAAACTGTATGTCTATTTGTTGTGTATTTCTTATTCTATAATATGTGCAATTTATTTGAATTTTCACCTGATGCAATTCGAGAAATATGACGTCAAAGTTTTCTTACCTAAATACAGCATTCATTTCTTTGCCCAAGGCTAGTCACATGACCTCTTACTTTCACATCCGGTCATACTATACATATGAGGTATACAATGGAAATAATGTGCTTTTCTCAAGACAACAAGCTAGTTCTTTCTTCCAAATATCAAAAATCATAGTTATTTCAATAATAAAGCTCACATAATGAAGCTGGACCCCATCTGTCCCCTATTTAGAAAATCATCCCTAGCCAAATTCCAAATGCGACACTGCGGATACTATGTAGTGTAACCTATAGGAGTACATTTTTCTTTATGCGAGAAATTTATTTTGTCGATATGTGTCTTTAAGGTCTTTCGCATCTTGCGATACCAGATACTTTGTGTTACGCACTATACTTTTGTCGCGACACACCGTCAAAGGTCCCATGATACCGTCAGGCCTTAACCCCAATGTTACATTACATGGTCATAATAGGAAATACATATATGATCAATAGGAGCTATTTATGATGCTTAAGTACTATAATGGTACATTAAAAGATAGAATAAAGGCTAAATGACATTCTTAAAAGAATGTTGCAATGGCAACGACAAACTTTTTTGTCGTAACGACATATTTTTGTCGCGTCAAAGCTAATTATATACCATAACGCTTTACCGCGAACAACAGAAATGCCCATGTAAGCTATAATATTTTGAACAGATTTTGGTTGCTATGGTAACCACATTGTGGTAAATTTAAGTCATTTGAGATACTTTAACATTTTCAGAATATTTTGATACCTCTCATCATAATGTAAACCTCTTATCTATATGGCAAAGGTGTATCACATCCACAATGGTGTCACAGACTTAACACCATTTTTCCTGCATAAATGAGCTAATACTGGAGAAACATCAATTTTCATGACAATCAAAAAAAATTTATTTTTGAATTAAACATGTCTATATTTGATTTTTAAGAAACAACACAGTCAATACCTTTTTATGATATAAATGGTAACCATAGCAACCAAATATGAAAATTTGAATTGAGGAGCATATGTGCGTATAAGGTTGCACTCCACAGTATTGGTCATTGAAAATTGAGCGTTTTGAATGAAAGGCATGCAATAGTTGACGTTATACTAATAATTTTATATTGCTCATACAATATAAAGCTACATATCAATAAAAAGTACTCTTATTACTGATTACTTCTATTATTCTTGATTTCATCTTAACAAATCCTGTCAGTCAGACATGTTGCTCAAAGTTATAGCAGTACATTAGAAGATGACATGGAAATGGAGCATGACCCCTCAAAGTGACCCAAATTTGACATCCTTCTCAAATGATGTTCTTAATAAACTGTATGTCTATTTGTTGTGTATTTCTTATTCTATAATATGTGCAATTTATTTGAATTTTCACCTGATGCAATTCGAGAAATATGACGTCAAAGTTTTCTTACCTAAATACAGCATTCATTTCTTTGCCCAAGGCTAGTCACATGACCTCTTACTTTCACATCCGGTCATACTATACATATGAGGTATACAATGGAAATAATGTGCTTTTCTCAAGACAACAAGCTAGTTCTTTCTTCCAAATATCAAAAATCATAGTTATTTCAATAATAAAGCTCACATAATGAAGCTGGACCCCATCTGTCCCCTATTTAGAAAATCATCCCTAGCCAAATTCCAAATGCGACACTGCGGATACTATGTAGTGTAACCTATAGGAGTACATTTTTCTTTATGCGAGAAATTTTTTTTGTCGATATGTGTCTTTAAGGTCTTTCGCATCTTGCGATACCAGATACTTTGTGTTACGCACTATACTTTTGTCGCGACACACCGTCAAAGGTCCCATGATACCGTCAGGCCTTAACCCCAATGTTACATTACATGGTCATAATAGGAAATACATATATGATCAATAGGAGCTATTTATGATGCTTAAGTACTATAATGGTACATTAAAAGATAGAATAAAGGCTAAATGACATTCTTAAAAGAATGTTGCAATGGCAACGACAAACTTTTTTGTCGTAACGACATATTTTTGTCGCGTCAAAGCTAATTATATACCATAACGCTTTACCGCGAACAACAGAAATGCCCATGTAAGCTATAATATTTTGAACAGATTTTGGTTGCTATGGTAACCACATTGTGGTAAATTTAAGTCATTTGAGATACTTTAACATTTTCAGAATATTTTGATACCTCTCATCATAATGTAAACCTCTTATCTATATGGCAAAGGTGTATCACATCCACAATGGTGTCACAGACTTAACACCATTTTTCCTGCATAAATGAGCTAATACTGGAGAAACATCAATTTTCATGACAATCAAAAAAAATTTATTTTTGAATTAAACATGTCTATATTTGATTTTTAAGAAACAACACAGTCAATACCTTTTTATGATATAAATGGTAACCATAGCAACCAAATATGAAAATTTGAATTGAGGAGCATATGTGCGTATAAGGTTGCACTCCACAGTATTGGTCATTGAAAATTGAGCGTTTTGAATGAAAGGCATGCAATAGTTGACGTTATACTAATAATTTTATATTGCTCATACAATATAAAGCTACATATCAATAAAAAGTACTCTTATTACTGATTACTTCTATTATTCTTGATTTCATCTTAACAAATCCTGTCAGTCAGACATGTTGCTCAAAGTTATAGCAGTACATTAGAAGATGACATGGAAATGGAGCATGACCCCTCAAAGTGACCCAAATTTGACATCCTTCTCAAATGATGTTCTTAATAAACTGTATGTCTATTTGTTGTGTATTTCTTATTCTATAATATGTGCAATTTATTTGAATTTTCACCTGATGCAATTCGAGAAATATGACGTCAAAGTTTTCTTACCTAAATACAGCATTCATTTCTTTGCCCAAGGCTAGTCACATGACCTCTTACTTTCACATCCGGTCATACTATACATATGAGGTATACAATGGAAATAATGTGCTTTTCTCAAGACAACAAGCTAGTTCTTTCTTCCAAATATCAAAAATCATAGTTATTTCAATAATAAAGCTCACATAATGAAGCTGGACCCCATCTGTCCCCTATTTAGAAAATCATCCCTAGCCAAATTCCAAATGCGACACTGCGGATACTATGTAGTGTAACCTATAGGAGTACATTTTTCTTTATGCGAGAAATTTATTTTGTCGATATGTGTCTTTAAGGTCTTTCGCATCTTGCGATACCAGATACTTTGTGTTACGCACTATACTTTTGTCGCGACACACCGTCAAAGGTCCCATGATACCGTCAGGCCTTAACCCCAATGTTACATTACATGGTCATAATAGGAAATACATATATGATCAATAGGAGCTATTTATGATGCTTAAGTACTATAATGGTACATTAAAAGATAGAATAAAGGCTAAATGACATTCTTAAAAGAATGTTGCAATGGCAACGACAAACTTTTTTGTCGTAACGACATATTTTTGTCGCGTCAAAGCTAATTATATACCATAACGCTTTACCGCGAACAACAGAAATGCCCATGTAAGCTATAATATTTTGAACAGATTTTGGTTGCTATGGTAACCACATTGTGGTAAATTTAAGTCATTTGAGATACTTTAACATTTTCAGAATATTTTGATACCTCTCATCATAATGTAAACCTCTTATCTATATGGCAAAGGTGTATCACATCCACAATGGTGTCACAGACTTAACACCATTTTTCCTGCATAAATGAGCTAATACTGGAGAAACATCAATTTTCATGACAATCAAAAAAAATTTATTTTTGAATTAAACATGTCTATATTTGATTTTTAAGAAACAACACAGTCAATACCTTTTTATGATATAAATGGTAACCATAGCAACCAAATATGAAAATTTGAATTGAGGAGCATATGTGCGTATAAGGTTGCACTCCACAGTATTGGTCATTGAAAATTGAGCGTTTTGAATGAAAGGCATGCAATAGTTGACGTTATACTAATAATTTTATATTGCTCATACAATATAAAGCTACATATCAATAAAAAGTACTCTTATTACTGATTACTTCTATTATTCTTGATTTCATCTTAACAAATCCTGTCAGTCAGACATGTTGCTCAAAGTTATAGCAGTACATTAGAAGATGACATGGAAATGGAGCATGACCCCTCAAAGTGACCCAAATTTGACATCCTTCTCAAATGATGTTCTTAATAAACTGTATGTCTATTTGTTGTGTATTTCTTATTCTATAATATGTGCAATTTATTTGAATTTTCACCTGATGCAATTCGAGAAATATGACGTCAAAGTTTTCTTACCTAAATACAGCATTCATTTCTTTGCCCAAGGCTAGTCACATGACCTCTTACTTTCACATCCGGTCATACTATACATATGAGGTATACAATGGAAATAATGTGCTTTTCTCAAGACAACAAGCTAGTTCTTTCTTCCAAATATCAAAAATCATAGTTATTTCAATAATAAAGCTCACATAATGAAGCTGGACCCCATCTGTCCCCTATTTAGAAAATCATCCCTAGCCAAATTCCAAATGCGACACTGCGGATACTATGTAGTGTAACCTATAGGAGTACATTTTTCTTTATGCGAGAAATTTATTTTGTCGATATGTGTCTTTAAGGTCTTTCGCATCTTGCGATACCAGATACTTTGTGTTACGCACTATACTTTTGTCGCGACACACCGTCAAAGGTCCCATGATACCGTCAGGCCTTAACCCCAATGTTACATTACATGGTCATAATAGGAAATACATATATGATCAATAGGAGCTATTTATGATGCTTAAGTACTATAATGGTACATTAAAAGATAGAATAAAGGCTAAATGACATTCTTAAAAGAATGTTGCAATGGCAACGACAAACTTTTTTGTCGTAACGACATATTTTTGTCGCGTCAAAGCTAATTATATACCATAACGCTTTACCGCGAACAACAGAAATGCCCATGTAAGCTATAATATTTTGAACAGATTTTGGTTGCTATGGTAACCACATTGTGGTAAATTTAAGTCATTTGAGATACTTTAACATTTTCAGAATATTTTGATACCTCTCATCATAATGTAAACCTCTTATCTATATGGCAAAGGTGTATCACATCCACAATGGTGTCACAGACTTAACACCATTTTTCCTGCATAAATGAGCTAATACTGGAGAAACATCAATTTTCATGACAATCAAAAAAAATTTATTTTTGAATTAAACATGTCTATATTTGATTTTTAAGAAACAACACAGTCAATACCTTTTTATGATATAAATGGTAACCATAGCAACCAAATATGAAAATTTGAATTGAGGAGCATATGTGCGTATAAGGTTGCACTCCACAGTATTGGTCATTGAAAATTGAGCGTTTTGAATGAAAGGCATGCAATAGTTGACGTTATACTAATAATTTTATATTGCTCATACAATATAAAGCTACATATCAATAAAAAGTACTCTTATTACTGATTACTTCTATTATTCTTGATTTCATCTTAACAAATCCTGTCAGTCAGACATGTTGCTCAAAGTTATAGCAGTACATTAGAAGATGACATGGAAATGGAGCATGACCCCTCAAAGTGACCCAAATTTGACATCCTTCTCAAATGATGTTCTTAATAAACTGTATGTCTATTTGTTGTGTATTTCTTATTCTATAATATGTGCAATTTATTTGAATTTTCACCTGATGCAATTCGAGAAATATGACGTCAAAGTTTTCTTACCTAAATACAGCATTCATTTCTTTGCCCAAGGCTAGTCACATGACCTCTTACTTTCACATCCGGTCATACTATACATATGAGGTATACAATGGAAATAATGTGCTTTTCTCAAGACAACAAGCTAGTTCTTTCTTCCAAATATCAAAAATCATAGTTATTTCAATAATAAAGCTCACATAATGAAGCTGGACCCCATCTGTCCCCTATTTAGAAAATCATCCCTAGCCAAATTCCAAATGCGACACTGCGGATACTATGTAGTGTAACCTATAGGAGTACATTTTTCTTTATGCGAGAAATTTATTTTGTCGATATGTGTCTTTAAGGTCTTTCGCATCTTGCGATACCAGATACTTTGTGTTACGCACTATACTTTTGTCGCGACACACCGTCAAAGGTCCCATGATACCGTCAGGCCTTAACCCCAATGTTACATTACATGGTCATAATAGGAAATACATATATGATCAATAGGAGCTATTTATGATGCTTAAGTACTATAATGGTACATTAAAAGATAGAATAAAGGCTAAATGACATTCTTAAAAGAATGTTGCAATGGCAACGACAAACTTTTTTGTCGTAACGACATATTTTTGTCGCGTCAAAGCTAATTATATACCATAACGCTTTACCGCGAACAACAGAAATGCCCATGTAAGCTATAATATTTTGAACAGATTTTGGTTGCTATGGTAACCACATTGTGGTAAATTTAAGTCATTTGAGATACTTTAACATTTTCAGAATATTTTGATACCTCTCATCATAATGTAAACCTCTTATCTATATGGCAAAGGTGTATCACATCCACAATGGTGTCACAGACTTAACACCATTTTTCCTGCATAAATGAGCTAATACTGGAGAAACATCAATTTTCATGACAATCAAAAAAAATTTATTTTTGAATTAAACATGTCTATATTTGATTTTTAAGAAACAACACAGTCAATACCTTTTTATGATATAAATGGTAACCATAGCAACCAAATATGAAAATTTGAATTGAGGAGCATATGTGCGTATAAGGTTGCACTCCACAGTATTGGTCATTGAAAATTGAGCGTTTTGAATGAAAGGCATGCAATAGTTGACGTTATACTAATAATTTTATATTGCTCATACAATATAAAGCTACATATCAATAAAAAGTACTCTTATTACTGATTACTTCTATTATTCTTGATTTCATCTTAACAAATCCTGTCAGTCAGACATGTTGCTCAAAGTTATAGCAGTACATTAGAAGATGACATGGAAATGGAGCATGACCCCTCAAAGTGACCCAAATTTGACATCCTTCTCAAATGATGTTCTTAATAAACTGTATGTCTATTTGTTGTGTATTTCTTATTCTATAATATGTGCAATTTATTTGAATTTTCACCTGATGCAATTCGAGAAATATGACGTCAAAGTTTTCTTACCTAAATACAGCATTCATTTCTTTGCCCAAGGCTAGTCACATGACCTCTTACTTTCACATCCGGTCATACTATACATATGAGGTATACAATGGAAATAATGTGCTTTTCTCAAGACAACAAGCTAGTTCTTTCTTCCAAATATCAAAAATCATAGTTATTTCAATAATAAAGCTCACATAATGAAGCTGGACCCCATCTGTCCCCTATTTAGAAAATCATCCCTAGCCAAATTCCAAATGCGACACTGCGGATACTATGTAGTGTAACCTATAGGAGTACATTTTTCTTTATGCGAGAAATTTATTTTGTCGATATGTGTCTTTAAGGTCTTTCGCATCTTGCGATACCAGATACTTTGTGTTACGCACTATACTTTTGTCGCGACACACCGTCAAAGGTCCCATGATACCGTCAGGCCTTAACCCCAATGTTACATTACATGGTCATAATAGGAAATACATATATGATCAATAGGAGCTATTTATGATGCTTAAGTACTATAATGGTACATTAAAAGATAGAATAAAGGCTAAATGACATTCTTAAAAGAATGTTGCAATGGCAACGACAAACTTTTTTGTCGTAACGACATATTTTTGTCGCGTCAAAGCTAATTATATACCATAACGCTTTACCGCGAACAACAGAAATGCCCATGTAAGCTATAATATTTTGAACAGATTTTGGTTGCTATGGTAACCACATTGTGGTAAATTTAAGTCATTTGAGATACTTTAACATTTTCAGAATATTTTGATACCTCTCATCATAATGTAAACCTCTTATCTATATGGCAAAGGTGTATCACATCCACAATGGTGTCACAGACTTAACACCATTTTTCCTGCATAAATGAGCTAATACTGGAGAAACATCAATTTTCATGACAATCAAAAAAAATTTATTTTTGAATTAAACATGTCTATATTTGATTTTTAAGAAACAACACAGTCAATACCTTTTTATGATATAAATGGTAACCATAGCAACCAAATATGAAAATTTGAATTGAGGAGCATATGTGCGTATAAGGTTGCACTCCACAGTATTGGTCATTGAAAATTGAGCGTTTTGAATGAAAGGCATGCAATAGTTGACGTTATACTAATAATTTTATATTGCTCATACAATATAAAGCTACATATCAATAAAAAGTACTCTTATTACTGATTACTTCTATTATTCTTGATTTCATCTTAACAAATCCTGTCAGTCAGACATGTTGCTCAAAGTTATAGCAGTACATTAGAAGATGACATGGAAATGGAGCATGACCCCTCAAAGTGACCCAAATTTGACATCCTTCTCAAATGATGTTCTTAATAAACTGTATGTCTATTTGTTGTGTATTTCTTATTCTATAATATGTGCAATTTATTTGAATTTTCACCTGATGCAATTCGAGAAATATGACGTCAAAGTTTTCTTACCTAAATACAGCATTCATTTCTTTGCCCAAGGCTAGTCACATGACCTCTTACTTTCACATCCGGTCATACTATACATATGAGGTATACAATGGAAATAATGTGCTTTTCTCAAGACAACAAGCTAGTTCTTTCTTCCAAATATCAAAAATCATAGTTATTTCAATAATAAAGCTCACATAATGAAGCTGGACCCCATCTGTCCCCTATTTAGAAAATCATCCCTAGCCAAATTCCAAATGCGACACTGCGGATACTATGTAGTGTAACCTATAGGAGTACATTTTTCTTTATGCGAGAAATTTATTTTGTCGATATGTGTCTTTAAGGTCTTTCGCATCTTGCGATACCAGATACTTTGTGTTACGCACTATACTTTTGTCGCGACACACCGTCAAAGGTCCCATGATACCGTCAGGCCTTAACCCCAATGTTACATTACATGGTCATAATAGGAAATACATATATGATCAATAGGAGCTATTTATGATGCTTAAGTACTATAATGGTACATTAAAAGATAGAATAAAGGCTAAATGACATTCTTAAAAGAATGTTGCAATGGCAACGACAAACTTTTTTGTCGTAACGACATATTTTTGTCGCGTCAAAGCTAATTATATACCATAACGCTTTACCGCGAACAACAGAAATGCCCATGTAAGCTATAATATTTTGAACAGATTTTGGTTGCTATGGTAACCACATTGTGGTAAATTTAAGTCATTTGAGATACTTTAACATTTTCAGAATATTTTGATACCTCTCATCATAATGTAAACCTCTTATCTATATGGCAAAGGTGTATCACATCCACAATGGTGTCACAGACTTAACACCATTTTTCCTGCATAAATGAGCTAATACTGGAGAAACATCAATTTTCATGACAATCAAAAAAAATTTATTTTTGAATTAAACATGTCTATATTTGATTTTTAAGAAACAACACAGTCAATACCTTTTTATGATATAAATGGTAACCATAGCAACCAAATATGAAAATTTGAATTGAGGAGCATATGTGCGTATAAGGTTGCACTCCACAGTATTGGTCATTGAAAATTGAGCGTTTTGAATGAAAGGCATGCAATAGTTGACGTTATACTAATAATTTTATATTGCTCATACAATATAAAGCTACATATCAATAAAAAGTACTCTTATTACTGATTACTTCTATTATTCTTGATTTCATCTTAACAAATCCTGTCAGTCAGACATGTTGCTCAAAGTTATAGCAGTACATTAGAAGATGACATGGAAATGGAGCATGACCCCTCAAAGTGACCCAAATTTGACATCCTTCTCAAATGATGTTCTTAATAAACTGTATGTCTATTTGTTGTGTATTTCTTATTCTATAATATGTGCAATTTATTTGAATTTTCACCTGATGCAATTCGAGAAATATGACGTCAAAGTTTTCTTACCTAAATACAGCATTCATTTCTTTGCCCAAGGCTAGTCACATGACCTCTTACTTTCACATCCGGTCATACTATACATATGAGGTATACAATGGAAATAATGTGCTTTTCTCAAGACAACAAGCTAGTTCTTTCTTCCAAATATCAAAAATCATAGTTATTTCAATAATAAAGCTCACATAATGAAGCTGGACCCCATCTGTCCCCTATTTAGAAAATCATCCCTAGCCAAATTCCAAATGCGACACTGCGGATACTATGTAGTGTAACCTATAGGAGTACATTTTTCTTTATGCGAGAAATTTATTTTGTCGATATGTGTCTTTAAGGTCTTTCGCATCTTGCGATACCAGATACTTTGTGTTACGCACTATACTTTTGTCGCGACACACCGTCAAAGGTCCCATGATACCGTCAGGCCTTAACCCCAATGTTACATTACATGGTCATAATAGGAAATACATATATGATCAATAGGAGCTATTTATGATGCTTAAGTACTATAATGGTACATTAAAAGATAGAATAAAGGCTAAATGACATTCTTAAAAGAATGTTGCAATGGCAACGACAAACTTTTTTGTCGTAACGACATATTTTTGTCGCGTCAAAGCTAATTATATACCATAACGCTTTACCGCGAACAACAGAAATGCCCATGTAAGCTATAATATTTTGAACAGATTTTGGTTGCTATGGTAACCACATTGTGGTAAATTTAAGTCATTTGAGATACTTTAACATTTTCAGAATATTTTGATACCTCTCATCATAATGTAAACCTCTTATCTATATGGCAAAGGTGTATCACATCCACAATGGTGTCACAGACTTAACACCATTTTTCCTGCATAAATGAGCTAATACTGGAGAAACATCAATTTTCATGACAATCAAAAAAAATTTATTTTTGAATTAAACATGTCTATATTTGATTTTTAAGAAACAACACAGTCAATACCTTTTTATGATATAAATGGTAACCATAGCAACCAAATATGAAAATTTGAATTGAGGAGCATATGTGCGTATAAGGTTGCACTCCACAGTATTGGTCATTGAAAATTGAGCGTTTTGAATGAAAGGCATGCAATAGTTGACGTTATACTAATAATTTTATATTGCTCATACAATATAAAGCTACATATCAATAAAAAGTACTCTTATTACTGATTACTTCTATTATTCTTGATTTCATCTTAACAAATCCTGTCAGTCAGACATGTTGCTCAAAGTTATAGCAGTACATTAGAAGATGACATGGAAATGGAGCATGACCCCTCAAAGTGACCCAAATTTGACATCCTTCTCAAATGATGTTCTTAATAAACTGTATGTCTATTTGTTGTGTATTTCTTATTCTATAATATGTGCAATTTATTTGAATTTTCACCTGATGCAATTCGAGAAATATGACGTCAAAGTTTTCTTACCTAAATACAGCATTCATTTCTTTGCCCAAGGCTAGTCACATGACCTCTTACTTTCACATCCGGTCATACTATACATATGAGGTATACAATGGAAATAATGTGCTTTTCTCAAGACAACAAGCTAGTTCTTTCTTCCAAATATCAAAAATCATAGTTATTTCAATAATAAAGCTCACATAATGAAGCTGGACCCCATCTGTCCCCTATTTAGAAAATCATCCCTAGCCAAATTCCAAATGCGACACTGCGGATACTATGTAGTGTAACCTATAGGAGTACATTTTTCTTTATGCGAGAAATTTATTTTGTCGATATGTGTCTTTAAGGTCTTTCGCATCTTGCGATACCAGATACTTTGTGTTACGCACTATACTTTTGTCGCGACACACCGTCAAAGGTCCCATGATACCGTCAGGCCTTAACCCCAATGTTACATTACATGGTCATAATAGGAAATACATATATGATCAATAGGAGCTATTTATGATGCTTAAGTACTATAATGGTACATTAAAAGATAGAATAAAGGCTAAATGACATTCTTAAAAGAATGTTGCAATGGCAACGACAAACTTTTTTGTCGTAACGACATATTTTTGTCGCGTCAAAGCTAATTATATACCATAACGCTTTACCGCGAACAACAGAAATGCCCATGTAAGCTATAATATTTTGAACAGATTTTGGTTGCTATGGTAACCACATTGTGGTAAATTTAAGTCATTTGAGATACTTTAACATTTTCAGAATATTTTGATACCTCTCATCATAATGTAAACCTCTTATCTATATGGCAAAGGTGTATCACATCCACAATGGTGTCACAGACTTAACACCATTTTTCCTGCATAAATGAGCTAATACTGGAGAAACATCAATTTTCATGACAATCAAAAAAAATTTATTTTTGAATTAAACATGTCTATATTTGATTTTTAAGAAACAACACAGTCAATACCTTTTTATGATATAAATGGTAACCATAGCAACCAAATATGAAAATTTGAATTGAGGAGCATATGTGCGTATAAGGTTGCACTCCACAGTATTGGTCATTGAAAATTGAGCGTTTTGAATGAAAGGCATGCAATAGTTGACGTTATACTAATAATTTTATATTGCTCATACAATATAAAGCTACATATCAATAAAAAGTACTCTTATTACTGATTACTTCTATTATTCTTGATTTCATCTTAACAAATCCTGTCAGTCAGACATGTTGCTCAAAGTTATAGCAGTACATTAGAAGATGACATGGAAATGGAGCATGACCCCTCAAAGTGACCCAAATTTGACATCCTTCTCAAATGATGTTCTTAATAAACTGTATGTCTATTTGTTGTGTATTTCTTATTCTATAATATGTGCAATTTATTTGAATTTTCACCTGATGCAATTCGAGAAATATGACGTCAAAGTTTTCTTACCTAAATACAGCATTCATTTCTTTGCCCAAGGCTAGTCACATGACCTCTTACTTTCACATCCGGTCATACTATACATATGAGGTATACAATGGAAATAATGTGCTTTTCTCAAGACAACAAGCTAGTTCTTTCTTCCAAATATCAAAAATCATAGTTATTTCAATAATAAAGCTCACATAATGAAGCTGGACCCCATCTGTCCCCTATTTAGAAAATCATCCCTAGCCAAATTCCAAATGCGACACTGCGGATACTATGTAGTGTAACCTATAGGAGTACATTTTTCTTTATGCGAGAAATTTATTTTGTCGATATGTGTCTTTAAGGTCTTTCGCATCTTGCGATACCAGATACTTTGTGTTACGCACTATACTTTTGTCGCGACACACCGTCAAAGGTCCCATGATACCGTCAGGCCTTAACCCCAATGTTACATTACATGGTCATAATAGGAAATACATATATGATCAATAGGAGCTATTTATGATGCTTAAGTACTATAATGGTACATTAAAAGATAGAATAAAGGCTAAATGACATTCTTAAAAGAATGTTGCAATGGCAACGACAAACTTTTTTGTCGTAACGACATATTTTTGTCGCGTCAAAGCTAATTATATACCATAACGCTTTACCGCGAACAACAGAAATGCCCATGTAAGCTATAATATTTTGAACAGATTTTGGTTGCTATGGTAACCACATTGTGGTAAATTTAAGTCATTTGAGATACTTTAACATTTTCAGAATATTTTGATACCTCTCATCATAATGTAAACCTCTTATCTATATGGCAAAGGTGTATCACATCCACAATGGTGTCACAGACTTAACACCATTTTTCCTGCATAAATGAGCTAATACTGGAGAAACATCAATTTTCATGACAATCAAAAAAAATTTATTTTTGAATTAAACATGTCTATATTTGATTTTTAAGAAACAACACAGTCAATACCTTTTTATGATATAAATGGTAACCATAGCAACCAAATATGAAAATTTGAATTGAGGAGCATATGTGCGTATAAGGTTGCACTCCACAGTATTGGTCATTGAAAATTGAGCGTTTTGAATGAAAGGCATGCAATAGTTGACGTTATACTAATAATTTTATATTGCTCATACAATATAAAGCTACATATCAATAAAAAGTACTCTTATTACTGATTACTTCTATTATTCTTGATTTCATCTTAACAAATCCTGTCAGTCAGACATGTTGCTCAAAGTTATAGCAGTACATTAGAAGATGACATGGAAATGGAGCATGACCCCTCAAAGTGACCCAAATTTGACATCCTTCTCAAATGATGTTCTTAATAAACTGTATGTCTATTTGTTGTGTATTTCTTATTCTATAATATGTGCAATTTATTTGAATTTTCACCTGATGCAATTCGAGAAATATGACGTCAAAGTTTTCTTACCTAAATACAGCATTCATTTCTTTGCCCAAGGCTAGTCACATGACCTCTTACTTTCACATCCGGTCATACTATACATATGAGGTATACAATGGAAATAATGTGCTTTTCTCAAGACAACAAGCTAGTTCTTTCTTCCAAATATCAAAAATCATAGTTATTTCAATAATAAAGCTCACATAATGAAGCTGGACCCCATCTGTCCCCTATTTAGAAAATCATCCCTAGCCAAATTCCAAATGCGACACTGCGGATACTATGTAGTGTAACCTATAGGAGTACATTTTTCTTTATGCGAGAAATTTATTTTGTCGATATGTGTCTTTAAGGTCTTTCGCATCTTGCGATACCAGATACTTTGTGTTACGCACTATACTTTTGTCGCGACACACCGTCAAAGGTCCCATGATACCGTCAGGCCTTAACCCCAATGTTACATTACATGGTCATAATAGGAAATACATATATGATCAATAGGAGCTATTTATGATGCTTAAGTACTATAATGGTACATTAAAAGATAGAATAAAGGCTAAATGACATTCTTAAAAGAATGTTGCAATGGCAACGACAAACTTTTTTGTCGTAACGACATATTTTTGTCGCGTCAAAGCTAATTATATACCATAACGCTTTACCGCGAACAACAGAAATGCCCATGTAAGCTATAATATTTTGAACAGATTTTGGTTGCTATGGTAACCACATTGTGGTAAATTTAAGTCATTTGAGATACTTTAACATTTTCAGAATATTTTGATACCTCTCATCATAATGTAAACCTCTTATCTATATGGCAAAGGTGTATCACATCCACAATGGTGTCACAGACTTAACACCATTTTTCCTGCATAAATGAGCTAATACTGGAGAAACATCAATTTTCATGACAATCAAAAAAAATTTATTTTTGAATTAAACATGTCTATATTTGATTTTTAAGAAACAACACAGTCAATACCTTTTTATGATATAAATGGTAACCATAGCAACCAAATATGAAAATTTGAATTGAGGAGCATATGTGCGTATAAGGTTGCACTCCACAGTATTGGTCATTGAAAATTGAGCGTTTTGAATGAAAGGCATGCAATAGTTGACGTTATACTAATAATTTTATATTGCTCATACAATATAAAGCTACATATCAATAAAAAGTACTCTTATTACTGATTACTTCTATTATTCTTGATTTCATCTTAACAAATCCTGTCAGTCAGACATGTTGCTCAAAGTTATAGCAGTACATTAGAAGATGACATGGAAATGGAGCATGACCCCTCAAAGTGACCCAAATTTGACATCCTTCTCAAATGATGTTCTTAATAAACTGTATGTCTATTTGTTGTGTATTTCTTATTCTATAATATGTGCAATTTATTTGAATTTTCACCTGATGCAATTCGAGAAATATGACGTCAAAGTTTTCTTACCTAAATACAGCATTCATTTCTTTGCCCAAGGCTAGTCACATGACCTCTTACTTTCACATCCGGTCATACTATACATATGAGGTATACAATGGAAATAATGTGCTTTTCTCAAGACAACAAGCTAGTTCTTTCTTCCAAATATCAAAAATCATAGTTATTTCAATAATAAAGCTCACATAATGAAGCTGGACCCCATCTGTCCCCTATTTAGAAAATCATCCCTAGCCAAATTCCAAATGCGACACTGCGGATACTATGTAGTGTAACCTATAGGAGTACATTTTTCTTTATGCGAGAAATTTATTTTGTCGATATGTGTCTTTAAGGTCTTTCGCATCTTGCGATACCAGATACTTTGTGTTACGCACTATACTTTTGTCGCGACACACCGTCAAAGGTCCCATGATACCGTCAGGCCTTAACCCCAATGTTACATTACATGGTCATAATAGGAAATACATATATGATCAATAGGAGCTATTTATGATGCTTAAGTACTATAATGGTACATTAAAAGATAGAATAAAGGCTAAATGACATTCTTAAAAGAATGTTGCAATGGCAACGACAAACTTTTTTGTCGTAACGACATATTTTTGTCGCGTCAAAGCTAATTATATACCATAACGCTTTACCGCGAACAACAGAAATGCCCATGTAAGCTATAATATTTTGAACAGATTTTGGTTGCTATGGTAACCACATTGTGGTAAATTTAAGTCATTTGAGATACTTTAACATTTTCAGAATATTTTGATACCTCTCATCATAATGTAAACCTCTTATCTATATGGCAAAGGTGTATCACATCCACAATGGTGTCACAGACTTAACACCATTTTTCCTGCATAAATGAGCTAATACTGGAGAAACATCAATTTTCATGACAATCAAAAAAAATTTATTTTTGAATTAAACATGTCTATATTTGATTTTTAAGAAACAACACAGTCAATACCTTTTTATGATATAAATGGTAACCATAGCAACCAAATATGAAAATTTGAATTGAGGAGCATATGTGCGTATAAGGTTGCACTCCACAGTATTGGTCATTGAAAATTGAGCGTTTTGAATGAAAGGCATGCAATAGTTGACGTTATACTAATAATTTTATATTGCTCATACAATATAAAGCTACATATCAATAAAAAGTACTCTTATTACTGATTACTTCTATTATTCTTGATTTCATCTTAACAAATCCTGTCAGTCAGACATGTTGCTCAAAGTTATAGCAGTACATTAGAAGATGACATGGAAATGGAGCATGACCCCTCAAAGTGACCCAAATTTGACATCCTTCTCAAATGATGTTCTTAATAAACTGTATGTCTATTTGTTGTGTATTTCTTATTCTATAATATGTGCAATTTATTTGAATTTTCACCTGATGCAATTCGAGAAATATGACGTCAAAGTTTTCTTACCTAAATACAGCATTCATTTCTTTGCCCAAGGCTAGTCACATGACCTCTTACTTTCACATCCGGTCATACTATACATATGAGGTATACAATGGAAATAATGTGCTTTTCTCAAGACAACAAGCTAGTTCTTTCTTCCAAATATCAAAAATCATAGTTATTTCAATAATAAAGCTCACATAATGAAGCTGGACCCCATCTGTCCCCTATTTAGAAAATCATCCCTAGCCAAATTCCAAATGCGACACTGCGGATACTATGTAGTGTAACCTATAGGAGTACATTTTTCTTTATGCGAGAAATTTATTTTGTCGATATGTGTCTTTAAGGTCTTTCGCATCTTGCGATACCAGATACTTTGTGTTACGCACTATACTTTTGTCGCGACACACCGTCAAAGGTCCCATGATACCGTCAGGCCTTAACCCCAATGTTACATTACATGGTCATAATAGGAAATACATATATGATCAATAGGAGCTATTTATGATGCTTAAGTACTATAATGGTACATTAAAAGATAGAATAAAGGCTAAATGACATTCTTAAAAGAATGTTGCAATGGCAACGACAAACTTTTTTGTCGTAACGACATATTTTTGTCGCGTCAAAGCTAATTATATACCATAACGCTTTACCGCGAACAACAGAAATGCCCATGTAAGCTATAATATTTTGAACAGATTTTGGTTGCTATGGTAACCACATTGTGGTAAATTTAAGTCATTTGAGATACTTTAACATTTTCAGAATATTTTGATACCTCTCATCATAATGTAAACCTCTTATCTATATGGCAAAGGTGTATCACATCCACAATGGTGTCACAGACTTAACACCATTTTTCCTGCATAAATGAGCTAATACTGGAGAAACATCAATTTTCATGACAATCAAAAAAAATTTATTTTTGAATTAAACATGTCTATATTTGATTTTTAAGAAACAACACAGTCAATACCTTTTTATGATATAAATGGTAACCATAGCAACCAAATATGAAAATTTGAATTGAGGAGCATATGTGCGTATAAGGTTGCACTCCACAGTATTGGTCATTGAAAATTGAGCGTTTTGAATGAAAGGCATGCAATAGTTGACGTTATACTAATAATTTTATATTGCTCATACAATATAAAGCTACATATCAATAAAAAGTACTCTTATTACTGATTACTTCTATTATTCTTGATTTCATCTTAACAAATCCTGTCAGTCAGACATGTTGCTCAAAGTTATAGCAGTACATTAGAAGATGACATGGAAATGGAGCATGACCCCTCAAAGTGACCCAAATTTGACATCCTTCTCAAATGATGTTCTTAATAAACTGTATGTCTATTTGTTGTGTATTTCTTATTCTATAATATGTGCAATTTATTTGAATTTTCACCTGATGCAATTCGAGAAATATGACGTCAAAGTTTTCTTACCTAAATACAGCATTCATTTCTTTGCCCAAGGCTAGTCACATGACCTCTTACTTTCACATCCGGTCATACTATACATATGAGGTATACAATGGAAATAATGTGCTTTTCTCAAGACAACAAGCTAGTTCTTTCTTCCAAATATCAAAAATCATAGTTATTTCAATAATAAAGCTCACATAATGAAGCTGGACCCCATCTGTCCCCTATTTAGAAAATCATCCCTAGCCAAATTCCAAATGCGACACTGCGGATACTATGTAGTGTAACCTATAGGAGTACATTTTTCTTTATGCGAGAAATTTATTTTGTCGATATGTGTCTTTAAGGTCTTTCGCATCTTGCGATACCAGATACTTTGTGTTACGCACTATACTTTTGTCGCGACACACCGTCAAAGGTCCCATGATACCGTCAGGCCTTAACCCCAATGTTACATTACATGGTCATAATAGGAAATACATATATGATCAATAGGAGCTATTTATGATGCTTAAGTACTATAATGGTACATTAAAAGATAGAATAAAGGCTAAATGACATTCTTAAAAGAATGTTGCAATGGCAACGACAAACTTTTTTGTCGTAACGACATATTTTTGTCGCGTCAAAGCTAATTATATACCATAACGCTTTACCGCGAACAACAGAAATGCCCATGTAAGCTATAATATTTTGAACAGATTTTGGTTGCTATGGTAACCACATTGTGGTAAATTTAAGTCATTTGAGATACTTTAACATTTTCAGAATATTTTGATACCTCTCATCATAATGTAAACCTCTTATCTATATGGCAAAGGTGTATCACATCCACAATGGTGTCACAGACTTAACACCATTTTTCCTGCATAAATGAGCTAATACTGGAGAAACATCAATTTTCATGACAATCAAAAAAAATTTATTTTTGAATTAAACATGTCTATATTTGATTTTTAAGAAACAACACAGTCAATACCTTTTTATGATATAAATGGTAACCATAGCAACCAAATATGAAAATTTGAATTGAGGAGCATATGTGCGTATAAGGTTGCACTCCACAGTATTGGTCATTGAAAATTGAGCGTTTTGAATGAAAGGCATGCAATAGTTGACGTTATACTAATAATTTTATATTGCTCATACAATATAAAGCTACATATCAATAAAAAGTACTCTTATTACTGATTACTTCTATTATTCTTGATTTCATCTTAACAAATCCTGTCAGTCAGACATGTTGCTCAAAGTTATAGCAGTACATTAGAAGATGACATGGAAATGGAGCATGACCCCTCAAAGTGACCCAAATTTGACATCCTTCTCAAATGATGTTCTTAATAAACTGTATGTCTATTTGTTGTGTATTTCTTATTCTATAATATGTGCAATTTATTTGAATTTTCACCTGATGCAATTCGAGAAATATGACGTCAAAGTTTTCTTACCTAAATACAGCATTCATTTCTTTGCCCAAGGCTAGTCACATGACCTCTTACTTTCACATCCGGTCATACTATACATATGAGGTATACAATGGAAATAATGTGCTTTTCTCAAGACAACAAGCTAGTTCTTTCTTCCAAATATCAAAAATCATAGTTATTTCAATAATAAAGCTCACATAATGAAGCTGGACCCCATCTGTCCCCTATTTAGAAAATCATCCCTAGCCAAATTCCAAATGCGACACTGCGGATACTATGTAGTGTAACCTATAGGAGTACATTTTTCTTTATGCGAGAAATTTATTTTGTCGATATGTGTCTTTAAGGTCTTTCGCATCTTGCGATACCAGATACTTTGTGTTACGCACTATACTTTTGTCGCGACACACCGTCAAAGGTCCCATGATACCGTCAGGCCTTAACCCCAATGTTACATTACATGGTCATAATAGGAAATACATATATGATCAATAGGAGCTATTTATGATGCTTAAGTACTATAATGGTACATTAAAAGATAGAATAAAGGCTAAATGACATTCTTAAAAGAATGTTGCAATGGCAACGACAAACTTTTTTGTCGTAACGACATATTTTTGTCGCGTCAAAGCTAATTATATACCATAACGCTTTACCGCGAACAACAGAAATGCCCATGTAAGCTATAATATTTTGAACAGATTTTGGTTGCTATGGTAACCACATTGTGGTAAATTTAAGTCATTTGAGATACTTTAACATTTTCAGAATATTTTGATACCTCTCATCATAATGTAAACCTCTTATCTATATGGCAAAGGTGTATCACATCCACAATGGTGTCACAGACTTAACACCATTTTTCCTGCATAAATGAGCTAATACTGGAGAAACATCAATTTTCATGACAATCAAAAAAAATTTATTTTTGAATTAAACATGTCTATATTTGATTTTTAAGAAACAACACAGTCAATACCTTTTTATGATATAAATGGTAACCATAGCAACCAAATATGAAAATTTGAATTGAGGAGCATATGTGCGTATAAGGTTGCACTCCACAGTATTGGTCATTGAAAATTGAGCGTTTTGAATGAAAGGCATGCAATAGTTGACGTTATACTAATAATTTTATATTGCTCATACAATATAAAGCTACATATCAATAAAAAGTACTCTTATTACTGATTACTTCTATTATTCTTGATTTCATCTTAACAAATCCTGTCAGTCAGACATGTTGCTCAAAGTTATAGCAGTACATTAGAAGATGACATGGAAATGGAGCATGACCCCTCAAAGTGACCCAAATTTGACATCCTTCTCAAATGATGTTCTTAATAAACTGTATGTCTATTTGTTGTGTATTTCTTATTCTATAATATGTGCAATTTATTTGAATTTTCACCTGATGCAATTCGAGAAATATGACGTCAAAGTTTTCTTACCTAAATACAGCATTCATTTCTTTGCCCAAGGCTAGTCACATGACCTCTTACTTTCACATCCGGTCATACTATACATATGAGGTATACAATGGAAATAATGTGCTTTTCTCAAGACAACAAGCTAGTTCTTTCTTCCAAATATCAAAAATCATAGTTATTTCAATAATAAAGCTCACATAATGAAGCTGGACCCCATCTGTCCCCTATTTAGAAAATCATCCCTAGCCAAATTCCAAATGCGACACTGCGGATACTATGTAGTGTAACCACCCCATAAATTTTCGGGCTCAACTGTGTCTTTCTGTCTTAGTAAATGAGGTCACAAGATGTACACGACCAGGCGCACATGTGTATGATACATGTAGTTATTGTTTCAAGTAAAATGGATAAATATCAAAAACACATTTTTAATATGTTGAGCAATTGATTATTTGCAGTATAGTAAAGGGCGCGCTATTTCTAAACATGCTTACGGGTGGAGATGGATGAAGATCACCTGTAGACATTCAGAAAGAATTAAGACAGAGAAATCAATTTTGATAATGAAAGAACGCGGGTATGTTAAGGCGTCCCATGGAAATACCATCACCTTTATCGCACCTTTGTAATGGACACCTCTTTCCCTCAATAAAATATACTTTGATCAAAAGTATGATTATGTACTTTAGAGAAGGAAAGTCAAGGGTCATCAGGTGTCATGAAAGTCACGTGATAGCTATTTATAGCACATGTACACAGTACGAAAAAGAAGCATCGAGCGCAAGTTGTTCCACTAATTTCTTAGTGAACTTATGGTTTATGATATGTAGAGAAATGTTCAAATTTCATATATCTTGCTACGACAAGTCGTGAATTCCATATATTTATGGATTAAATTAAAGAATTCTACGGCGCACCCTGGTTTTTGCGTCACACCTTCAATGACTACGTCCCTGTTTAGGTTTAATATGAAAAAAATCAAGTTGTCGTAGCAAGAACTATATAGATAAATCATAGAAGATTCGATTTACACCAAACTTCTTTCAATTTATTTTGAGGAACAACTTGCGCTAATCCATTTTCTCTGAGTACCCCTAAAAGTTATCCTCCCGAGAACCATTTCAAACGTTCAAGTGATGTGCGATTGACAGGGGGAGATAATTTCTCAAAAACGTTTCAGTACAGGTACATTTCAACGAAAATTCATATTCTTCTGTCTCAAAATCGGCATGATCAAGTGAATTCGGCGAGAATTCAATTTTTCATGAAGAATTTGAAGCGTAGAGTGTCAATATTTATTATAATATGTTGGTGAAGACTTTAAGTAATGTGCAAATCCAATGGAATTCATGATCCTACTCTTCATTAAAGAACCCTTTGTGCGCCCCTCTGCTTTTCTATATTGCAATATCTATCTGTGACAATATTTTCAAGTTTCTATTGATTTTCAAACAAATTCATAATTTTATTAAGCATCATTTTCATTAAAGGTATGGTGTCCCTGAAAATTAATTAGTTTTACAAAATTTTATTATGCTAAATTTTTCTTTTCAAATTAAAGTTTGTAACATTCTCATTTGTATACATAAATTCAAATTTTCATGCGATTCATACGCATACATTCGCAGTTATAACCGTTTGAAAACGTTATTTTTAATTTTGGGTGCGCAGCTCTAATTCTTTTCACTAGCGCCACCTATAATATATTGCGTTTTTACAATAGAGGAATATGGAGATTTAATTTTACAAATTCGACAATAATATGGTCGTTACTGCATATTTTTGAAATAAAGCTTTTTATGCCTTCTTTTTTCTCAATCTAGATCCTTCGAAATAAATTTTACGTTTTCATAGAAAAAAAATTTTCAGGGACACTGTATCTTTAACGGTTCTAATATTTTATCACTATCTTTATAGCTTTTATCTCTATATAGCCATGTCTTTCTGATACATTTGTACTATCCATTCATTTTATTTTTTTTTCTTTCTGCTAGTCAGAATGCTTGGAGGAGGGGTCAGATGCAGCGTCGAGTCTTCTGAAATTATTTTTCGTCAACCAGGAAACCTTTTTATTATTATTTTTTTTTTTATCTACACTTTTAAATTATGCTGGTGATAATACAGGTCCATAAGTGTTCACGTGAGAGAGAGAGAGAGGGGGGGGGGGGGGGTGTATTACTAGCTTATATATTTTTAGGAGGCGGGGCGGTGCTGATAGCGAATATACGTTTTTTTAACAAGCTTTAAGTGAAGCATATTCATTTCGTAATTCCTTCATTTAATTACATGTTACATACGATAGAAATACAACAAGGGTTGGAAGGATCCTTATCGGGGAGAGGGGGGTGGGGGGTGGTTCAAGCCTGCCCATGCAGGGTGATGAAGCCTGTTATACATGTATGTAATACAGTAACTGCTCTTTTTAAAGTTCAAGCCTACAAGTTCAAGTTTATCTAATTTTCCCTCCGGAAGAAATATTTCAATCTACTGCTTATCGGGAAGATTAACACACAAAAAAAAAACCGCACCCAGATTCGAGGAAAAGGATAATTATGATCAGTACTACTATAATACTATTATTATGTACCAATCTCGCATAAAGCCCTTGTAAATGGATGTAAGTGACGTGAAACTGCGATTACCTCTCCTCTCAGGAAAAAAAGCCGGAAAATACAATTTTATGCAAATGTGCAATGTTCAACGTTAGGGGCACCGAAAGGAGAAACCTCCACTCTGTCGAGATAAATCTATATTTACATGTATATACTTAATTAAATCATGTATCTCACCATCATCGGCAAAATTTTTACTTTGTCTGCCAATAATATTCTTTATTTTCTCACCACGTTTTCCGAATTCGTGAGAGGAGGGGGGGGGGTCCATCTTTCAGCTTTGTATGAAATCATTCGGTCATTGTTTTTCTCGTTTTAAGATGAAATCCATGGTCATATTTAGACCAACAACCCAGTATAATAGGCTATATCACCCTGCATGGGCAGGCTTGAACCCCCCCTTTCATAACTCCTTATTATGTAAATTTAGATCTGTACATTATTTAGATACAAACGACAAAAGATTTGCTATGATCAATTTCAATAAATTTTAAAATAAATAAATAAACAAAATAAATAACTCAGCAGCTCTGTATTTATCAGGCGATAGACGTGAACTCCTTTGTACATGTACATTTAGAATGGCATCCTTTATCACAAGAATTGAATATCTCTGTGAAAACCATAATGCGTGACTGTAACTTTGTGAGAGTAACATGCCAGTCTTGTATAACAAAGTATCTTTGAGTAGACAGTGGCATAGCTACAATGTATGCTAAAGCATCCACTTTTCCTCTAAAATTCCTCAATTCAGTAAAAATTTTCCTCCCTCTGGAGGGTTTTTTTGTGAGCTGCTGTTTGACCTCCTTCATTGCCATTCGAATGTCCTCAGCTTCTGAACTCATTTCCCTTGTATCATGTATTATGAAAGGATTCACTTAGTTTTGCCCAAGCTACGCCACTGATAGAGCGGCTAGAGACCATGTTTAAAATAAAGCACAATGATATCCATATGTCTATAGACATCAGAAAGACTCCATATGTAGGCTTTTATAGTTTAGGATTATATATATCACAAATACATGTACTTCTTTACAATAAAAGATCTTTATTGACACATTTTTTAACATTTGACAGACACTTGACGTGGCATCTTCTTGCTGGCATTCGGGTAAAGTTATATTTTCTTCCAAAGGCAAATCTCTGAAATTAGAAGAAAATTCAAAATTAGGTGATTAAATAAGTTTTTTTGATTAAAATGTAATTTCTTACAGAACCTTTTAGGGTTTTAGTGTACTGTTAATTTAACTTCTTCACAAGTCAATTATTAGAACTTAAAAGAAAAGAAAATGACACAAATAATGTTAACAGTTATAGATTTGTTCTGACAATATTCATAGATAGATCTAGATTTATATTAAATTTCAACTATGTATATATATATGGGAAGATATTTTTACACTCAAGTCTCTAAGAAAATTATATATCATATATATATACCTGGTCATTGAAAAGGTCTTTCAACTATGATTCTGGGCTAATGCAGCATTCAACACTGATCCAGTGCCAAAATATTTCTGTTTTTTTTTTATGAGATGATTAAATATGTAACTTTCATCAGTCTGAAATACAAATGAATAAAAAATAAGTGTTATAAATTGTATAATACAAAGTACATGCAGTTTCATTGTTACATACTAAAACAGTACACATACATGTCCCACATCCACCCAACCCCACCCCCTTCCCCATTTTTTTTTCTCCTCGTAAAGTTTACCTTTGTCATGAATATGCTTGTATCTAAATTATATATATCGTAGCAGACACTGATGATATGGAAAATAAAGTAATAACAATAGCGCTACAACCATACTTTTTTCACAGCATTGCTGCAATAATTCATACACGACACATGCATCATATGAAACACGTGTACTCCGCCAGTGCTGTAAACAAGGTACATAAAAAGAATGATTTCGTACCATTTTAAATGGTTTTGTCTTTTATTAAATATATGATTGAGTATATTAGGGTATTTTCTTTGTGCAGCATCTCTGTTTTCATGTAATTTTAACAAATACATACCGTTTTCTCAATTTTTCTTATCACCCGCCTTGTAAACTGTCGGATCGCACCTTCCATCGCTTTTCAAGCTTCTCAGTAACGCAGAGGTCCTTAACAACACAAGGGGGTCACAAAGTGCACTCAATAGATTGGGGGTCTTCTCAAAGGTATATTGAATAGACGGAGTGTCAGCGATTGAGTAAGTACATGATTTTTTATAACTGATACGTTTCATCCTTTGAATTTACAAAATATCATAAACATTAATTGAAATACTGTGTTGCTACCGTACTTGACGACACGGAGTCTATGACGTCAAATGACGTAACGTTAGTTCGCGGCAAATTTTTGACGTAATATTCCATGGGACGCCTTAACATACCTGCGAATAATATAATCACGAAACATCTGATTAATTCTTTATTTCATTTATGGAATTATTTACCAATCACTTGGCGGATCTAGACAAAGGCAAACGTGTGTGTGGGGGGGGGGGGGAACAACATGGGGTGTGTTAAAGTTACACTTGGTATAGTCAAGATCGAATCATGAATCAACTATTTTTGTCAAATTCTTAATGAAAGCGATTTTATCATGCTTAGAAATTAGAAACTGCCTGGTTACAACAGTCACATATGCCCTCGCTACCGAGCTTTGACCATATGTTGATTAGAAAATGGGTACCCTAATATAACCTACTTTTCTCCGTAGAATACCGAACGCGAACACGTGTAAGCGCTTATTTGCATAATACGCATGTCTGGTCCATGCTGTAAATTTATCTGCTCTTAATTGATGCTATTGAATTTGAAGACGTAAAACAATGTAGCAGAATAAAACAACATGGCGAACGGATAACACGAGGGACGAAAAGGAATCGACAATCGGTGTTATCAAAATCTGAGATGAGAAATGTAATAAACGATAAAAGAAAAGAAATAGTATTTGGTTTGGCATTGGACAGATGTAGTCTTTAGAGGACGACCGTGACACTGAAATAAACATTAAAGAAGTACCCATCACTAATTTAGGTCTCATAGTCGAGAAGGCAGGGCAAAATCATTAGATTTTCCACAGGAACGGTTGCAAACCTCGGAATGAACAAAATTCCGAAGTGCGACCAGGTGCCCGGGGAGAGTGCATGCAACACGGAGGCGGAGGAAAAATAAGCCAAAGGGAGCTACAGTGTACATGTACATAATTATGTAGTTTTCGTATATATAGGATCTCAAATGAATTTTCATTTTATACGATGTATTATGAAACGAGTTGTGTGTTTTAATATCCCCGAGCCTTGGCGAGGGGATATAAAACGCACAACGAGTTTCATGATACATCGTATGAAATGAAAATTCATTTGAGATTCTTTTTATCACATGATATTGCCTTAAAATGTGTATTTCTAACGTGAAATCAACGTTTCCGAGAACCACAGAGGCGAACCACGCCGTGATTAGAAGTCGTCTGCTACGCCATGAGAAGTAGTGTCCTCATCGCATAGACATTCTGTGTGTAAGAGAAAAGTATTTCAATTCTAAATAGTATTTTAATGCAAGAATTAATTCAACAGCAACAATTTTAATCATTGATATTGACTCTGGGTCTGAATTAAACAGTTGACCGATATTTGAAAGGTCACATTTGTCAAGGTTTATGTGATGAGGTTCCAAACTTGACCAATCGCATTCAAGCAGAGCGATATGTAACGTGTTATCATATCATATATTTATGAAATGGCTTTATGAAACTGCATAACGGGTGTATCATGTGATAATTGTATTTATGAGATGAATAGGTATAAGTTTGATGTGTACGAGGGCTGTTCCGAAAGTTCATGGACAACGCAAATTAAGGAAAGATCTAGAAAATTTGCTGAGAACCATGTTGATTTCCTTATATGACGGATCATTTTGAATACTTAAACGAATTTTCATTACGATTGGTCAATACCAAATTTTCAAATCCCCGCTTGAACAACGTAAGGTTCTAGGTCACGGAGCAGCTAACAACGTAACGACGTCGTCAGATGTCCAGCATAAATTTGACATTTTAAAAGAAATAAAACACCCCTCATCTGTACAAAATTCAAAAATATCTTTTCATGTATTTTGATAAGGAAGACATGTTCTATTTTCATGTGCATTTCTACCTCTATATCATAATGTACTTTCATCTTTGAATCATTCAAAGTCAGGTCACCATGAAGGGAGAAAACGGCATCACTTTACTTATTTTCGTTTACGTTTTGTACAACTTCTATCAAAATTGCGTGTTTATGTATTTATTCATCATAAAAACACATTCTTCTACCTTAACAACATAAGTTTTGATGTTTTTGGTCCGTATCAAGATGTATCCATCAGCTGTTAAGTCTCCGTCTGTTTTATTCAAGAGAAATCCAAAACCGAATGCCTGTCTGGTGTTCCGTAAAGAACTCTGACATCATCATTTTTTGGTTTGTTTGATAAACAATATCATGCATAAATCATCATAAAAGTTGTAAATCAGGTCCAAATTTTATTAAAACTTCGCAATGGTCAAGAAAAATAATAGTATTAGTGATATAGAAAGTTTAATTGATAATCGAGTATTTTTCGTATTTTAATTAGCAATATAATGAAAGGGATTGGTTCACTTCAACAACTCAGATTTTACTGTTCCGTAGTCTCTACCCTTCATGTATAAAGGTGACAATTATGCCCTTTATGTAAATCATTTTAACATGATATTTTTTATTTTCTCTTTCTGAATGTATCCCTTTCATTTCTAGAAAATGTCATATTTTCTCTTTTTGAATGTATCCCTTTCATTTCTAGAAAATTTCATTCGCATACGACTTCAAATGTAATTTTTAAGGCATGTGTCTACGAACTTTTTGAACGGCCCTCGTATATATACACAGCATTTTTATATGTGTTTATATAATATATATATTCACAGTCTATATCAATTATTAAAAAAGAGCTTTAAATCATAGCTTAATAAAGGCTATTCCTTATTCAGGATTTTGTAAACAAACGCACAAATACATAGCAGACTACAACTGCCTTCCCTTCCATTCAAGCCATGACGACAGCTGTAAGTCATTCGAAAGTGTTCGATTGTCCACGTTCGATATGATTATTTGAACGCAACATAACATAACACATGTTGCAGATAGATACATGTATTAGTACGACCTAAAGTAAATAAATTGTTATTTTTTTCTTTTTGTGAGAAAAGACAGTGAATTAGCAAATGTTTACACGTGGTTTACTACATAATCCGTACTCATCCCACGATGTAAAGTTCATTCAAGCGATTGTCTGATCGTGGTCGCATGCTCACTCTTACCTTATATCGGGAAATCGCTTTTTTTCATATGTTGGAGGTTTTTGTTTGCTTTGGATCCTGTTTTATCCTGATTTTGTATGCCTTCGGTTTCTGATTTTCTGAATTATCGATTTTGTGTATACAGGGATATGGTCATTATCCATATTTGTCATTAAAGTATACGTGACATATTTCTACATACTGTATATGAAAATAACAAGTTCCGAAGTTTACCGAAATCGTGTATAATCGAGAATAAAAACGTCTATAAAACAAAAATATGAGAGATAATTCATGCAAGTAGTATGTAGATGTTCAAATGGTAGTATTTAAAATTCTTTAAGGGTAAAACTTCGTTATTGACAGTTTAATCCCTGTGAAACCAAATGGTACTTTGAAGCACTCAGTATGGCGTAAATCAGACTCTAGACTAGAGCGGGGTTACCCCGCCTGGCCGATTTTGATAGGTTAGAGAATGACAGAAAGAGAGAGAGAGAGAGAGAGAGAGAGAGAGAGAGAGAGAGAGAGAGAGAGAGAAGCAATCTTAATTAACTATGTTATTTCCTATAACCAGTGACAATATATTACATGTATTATTAAGATATGAAATCGGAGTAAAGTTTATTCGTTTTTGGTTGTGATACATTTAAAATTTTACCAAACAGTATTAGAAAAGAGTCTAATTCCTTTTCCAAACACTGAAATTGGTATACACACAATATCTATTTTTTGCAGACGGAAGAATGAAGAATCCGGTAGAATACACCTGAAATGGTTTGTTCTAATCGGAAGCTTCTATGGTATAATGTTCAGCTCAGGACTACTGTTCAATATGTCGGTGCTGTTTGTAGAATTTTTGGACGAATTTCAAAAGACAAAAGCCGATACATCGCTGATCCAGGCTGTATGTATGGGAGTATTCGCTTGTTCAGGTACAATTTAAATAAGGATTCCCTTCTCTACGCTAGAAACTAAGAAAGGTAAAATACCAGATTTCTTCCTCTTTTTTTTTTTTTTTTTTTTTTTTTTTGCTCTATAAAGAATTTCTATTTAAAGAATCAACAATATCTTAATAGTATACGATTCGATCGCCCATAAAAATAAGAATTTTTCCGATCACGATCTACACATGTTCGCTTAAATAGTTCACGGACTTACTGTTAGAAAGTTATTTTCGGAAAAATATTAATGCACAAGAGTTAATATTATCAGATTTAACTATCTATGTACAGAAAATAAATAACATTACGAGATAACGTAAATTATGTAAATTTATCAAAATTATAAATTCAAAATCTGTACATCAAAATAAGATTTTTTATAATGTTATTATAATACATGTTATTAGTAATAATATATTATGTTATTCATATTGCCATGAACAATTTAAAAAAGATAATTGTATATAATGTTTTTATTGTATCTATAAATAAA
Source organism: Pinctada fucata (assembly GCA_028142955.1). NCBI lineage: Eukaryota > Metazoa > Mollusca > Bivalvia > Pterioida > Pteriidae > Pinctada > Pinctada fucata. The sequence goes on from AP027109.1 coordinate 53,745,899, forward strand.
CATTACAGAAGTAACCATCAGTTATTCAGTCTCATAGCCGAGAAGGCAAGGCAAAAATCATTAGATTTTCCACAGGAACGGTTGCGAACCTCGGAATGAACAAAATTCCGAAGTGAGACCAGGTGCCCGGGGAGAGTCAGCGTCTCCTGATTACATGCAACACCCGTCGCAACAGCTCCATGGAAACCTGTCAAATTCGGTGATTGTCTCGATGTTCATTTTAATGTACATATCAGGCAAGTATGTCTTGTTTGGTGATGATGACAGCCATTCAATCACAATGTAGAATGTCACTGATCAATCTGGAAAGGGGGATCTCATATGCTTTTATTACATCCCCGTAGCGACCTAAGAACTTCCTCAGTGATGATTCCAGCCGTTGTGTAACATAAACCTGAACAAGTAGCTTACTTGCAAGCCTTCTGGCTCTAATGATGAAATCTTCGTATTTGGAACATGCCCTGGCGTACCGTATCAGTTGAGAAACAAAACACCATAAGAAGGAGAAGACGGAATGTTGCTACTCATGAAAGGGAAACTAGTTATATGGAAGCTGAAATCGCCACGCTTGGCATACAGTGAGGTGTTTAAATGGCCGTTCGCGTCGAAAGTTAGGAGTATATCCAAGTACGAATCGGATCTGTCACTCTCTGTTGTTTCCTTGATCTCTAGTTCATGAGGATAGATTTCATGTTGATGATCCGCAAAGTTCGGATTATTGATGGACAACACGTCATCTATGTATCTGAAGGTAAAATTGAACTGAGATGCGAGGTGCTTTCGCCCAGTCGAGATCAAGGTCTGGATGAAGTCAGCTTCGTATGAATATAAAAATAAATCCGCAAGCAGTGGGGCGCAATTGGTATCCATGGGGATGCCGACTGTCTGTTGGAATACGGTTCCTCCTATACCTTATTGAGTTGGATTATCTAAACAAATTGTAATTGAACTTTAATATATTCTATGATTGAAAAATCTACTAAAAAGGGTTTTAATTTTTATATATTCGCACGTTTACTGTTAAGGCAGTGTAATTACATTTGGTTCCATAGGACTTGTTACTGGATCAATGATTGGTAAACTTGGCGAGAGGAAGGGACAAGCTTTAGGAGCATTATTAGCAGCATCTGGTATTGGAAGCTCCTTTTTCGCTAACGACATACCTTTCCTTGTTTGCTCCATTGGAATTGTAGGAGGTATGATTTTTCAATGATTCAGAGGGAGGAATAATTATCATTGCCATTGAAAAAACATCGTGAATATTATTTGAAAGGTTGCCTAATCATTAACTTTCATGTGTTCTTCCTTTTTCGAATTTAATTTAATTTTTTTTTATTCTAGAATCATTGTCTTTTTATTTTATTTTTTTTTTCTTTTCGCAGGAATTGGATTTTCATTTATATACATATCAAGCTATTCAATAGCACCAAAACATTTTGAAGGGCGTCAGAAATTCCTGTCTCTTGGATTTATCTCTATTGCTTCCGGTGTAGGCGGTTTGCTTTTTCCTGTGCTTTTGGAACGACTCCTGGTAACATATCATTGGAGAGAGATCTTACTGATCATGTCCGGCTTTATCTTGAATATAATAATCTTTGCTATGATTGGCAAACCTTTCAATTTCCCTAAAGTCTGCAAAAAAGAAACTCATTTTGAACCGAAAATAGAACAGTCCTCGAAAATATCTACCACCGCTGAAAACAACGTAGAAAAATCTTTAATTACAAAATTTAAAGCCGTGCTGTCCAACAAGACGTTCATTTGTTTTGCAATTGGCATGATGTTGAGTCTTCCTTGCTTAAACAGTATAGTCATATTTTTTATCGATTTTTATGAATTCAACGGTATTGAACGTTCCATAGGCGTATGGTTGTATTCAGGAATGAGCATTGCAAGTACATTAAGTAGACCACTTCCAGGATTTCTTGCACAAAATCCGAGAATTCCAAAGCTTGCAATACCAGCATCCTTTGTTTTTGTAGGAATAATTGTCGTGTTTTTATTTTCATTTGCCAAATCTGTTGAATATTTAGCTGTGTTGTCTTGTACCTTTGGTATCTGTTACGGAGGCGTAATTGTAGCTCTACCTGTTAATACATTTGATATCATCGGGCAAGAAAATTATGCAACTGCTTTTGGAATAGTGATGGCAGGAACTGGAATTATTAACATCGTAGGAGGACCTGCTTTAGGTAAGAGTTATAATAATGTTTTCCGGATGTCAAATGAGCGAACGAATGATAAACACAAAATCCGAAACAAGATTCCAAAAACCATAATCGAAAAGGCTTACGAATTCTGTAAAAATACCCGGAGTTTCGCTGCCTGACAACAGAATGACCAAATTTAAATTTATAGTAAATAGTGCCACCCTGAAAAAATTCGATTAAGAAATAGATGTACACTATAATTGATAAATGCAATGTCACTGCATTTTAATTCAGGTAATATGGCCTGATATACCTTGTCTGGAATTTACGCACTGCAATTACGGCTAAAAACCAATTATATTCATAGAATTTTATTTGCAGTATGACAAGTATATCGGTAACTTAATATTTTACAAAGTTTATCCATAATCTAAATTGTGATCCTCCACTCACACTGAAGTCCTGAGTCTAGCTTTAAGTGTTTGTTGAAATGCGCACATGATGCACTAACAGAAAGGAGGGGATCTCCAACAACACTCGGTTGCAGCACTCACAGCAAAACCCAAAACACCCATGTAAAAAAAACAGCAGACACTAACAGAAAGAGACACAAAAGGGACAAGGAACACAAAAGATACGGAAGAGTTCCAACTCTTTAACTTCCCGAAGAAAATTTATCATGCATCAGACAAGTGTTTCGGATAAAAATCCTCATCAGTGATGCTTCTTTATAAAGTGATTTTTAAACACAGTCACGCTTCGTTTTAGTAGCGCCCTCTGGATACATTTTTTAAGATAAAATTTGTGCAATTCGCAGAGAGTGCGCGGCACAAAATTTTCTGTAGAGTCGATTCAGCAGCAAATCCAAATAAAATTTATGTTCAAAATAGCATTGGAGGGATGGTGGTTACATGTTAAGTAAACCTCCTTTAGTTTCTATCATATTTTTAAGTTTCAGATATAGCAAAAAGATATTTATGAGGCCGAACTGGACAGAAGTAATTAATACACTTCAAAACATCCATGTCACGGGGAACGAGTTTTACTGCTCCACACTGCAACAGGAAATAAGTGTTTATATTTAAATACGGAATAGTTCAAACTCTATACCTTCCCGAAGAAAATTTTAAACCAATTTGTTATTTACCAGACATGTGTTTCGGATTCTAAATTCTCATTAGTGATGCTTCCATTCAAAGTGATTTTTAGAAACAGCCAAATGTCATTTTAGTAGCGACCAACTCACACCATAGAAACATTAAACACAAATGACCACACATAAGCCAACGAGACCGATTGGCAACCGGTGCTGACTTAGGACAGCCATATCTGCCACGCAAATAGCAGACGGTATAGTTATCCGGATTACGTGCGGACAACGCTCCCGAATTTCCGATTACCCTGAGGTCTCGAAGAACGCACATTGGTGGTGTAAAATGAATTATTACGACTGAACATATATTTTGTTATGACAATTTCAAACAAAAGATTGACATCAGAAAATTAGAGTCGAAGACAAAGGACGAAACCAGGTAAAATTAAATCAAATACATAAATGTTTCATACGAAGCAAACAGCCTCTTTCTGACAGACAAAGCAACGAACAGACATTTGTTTGATGCATGACGGATACGTTGCCCAGGTCGTAAAATTGTGTCATGGTTGTAAAGGTCTTGACACAGGGTCACATCTGCAAGTAAAAGGTCAAAATGAATAGAAATGGATACAATACCTTCACAATGAAAAGAAAATACAGAACTCAATATTTTAGAGCATCTTTATGACTTTTTATCATTTCTGAATTTAACGAATTTGATGCCTATGTAGGAAAATTGTTGTGAACTTGACCATGATCAAATACCCAAAGTCCAGTTCACAGTGAAGGTAAATATCATGCTCTTGTATTGACCATACATTCTTATTCTTTTCATGGAGTTATTGTCAGTATTCATAATTGTACATGTTTTCACAGGTGTTGGTAAAATATCATAATCATATCTGAATTGAGTGGTTTAGCAATGCATAATAAATTACGTTCATTTCTGAGATAATATTTCAGTTATTTCAACATTACGGTATGAACTAATTCAGCATTTCTGTTTCAGGTTTGTTGCGTGACTTGACTGGTACATATGACATATCTTTGTACGTTTCCTGTGGTTCCCTTACGTGTTCATTTCTTCTTCTCCTCATCTCTGTGTTTTGCATCAAGGAAAAATCATCGAAAAACTATGAATATGAAATAGAAATAAGGAGAAAATCCAGACGATCTAGCATTTTTCCTTGGAAACAATCGCTACAAGTGACAACAATCCAAAATACCAGATTATAGAACAATGCATATGCTCACGGATATGTAAATTGCTTCAATGATACGGCATGTTACTCAAGAATGGTTAAATTGTAGCTCAAATTAATGAAACACTTGAGAAAAGTTTCCAGTTGATGTTTTGGTTTTTAATTCGCTTTCGATTATCCTATTTTCGTACTTGCTTATTTTTGTGAACTTTAATCTTGCATTGTGTAGAACGAAAAAAGATGGGATCTCCAACAACACTAGGTTGAAGCACCCACAGCAAAACTCTAAAACACCCAAAGTAAAACACAGAGCAGGCACGCACAGAAAGAAGTATATTTCATAGATAGCAGACACGCACAGAAAGAAGTATATTTCATATTTATGATATTTTACATTTTGGGCTGGCATTTATGTACCCTTTTATTTAAAATTTGACTTTTAGTTGTTAAAGTTTTTTTCTTTTATTTCTATCCTTTAAGCTCATTTTTCAAAAGTGTATGATCTTCTTCCCTTGATTTTCTATCTTATCTATTTTCTGTCTAAGAATACACTAAGAACCTCACATTTTCCGATACACGTTCCCCAGAATACAGACTACAATGAGTCATCATGGACATTTCTACGTTTCGTTTATTTCAAGCAGTTAGATAAGATAAATCAGAGGAGAAAAAAATCAGAAGAGAGAACAAACCGCTCCTAAATTTAGAAATTTAAAAAGTATTAAGGAGCGACTGGTCAAGAATAAAGAGAAAGCATGCAATCAGAAGAGAGAACAAACCGCCCTTTCATTAAAGTAAGATTTGCAAACAAAGCTATTGATAAATTGAATCTTGGTCAAATTTTGAATCACAAAACTGTCACGGACAAAATCCCACAATATTTCAGAAGAAAAGAAACTCCTTGTATTTCCTAAAGCTACAGACCAACAGTTGCATCTAAAATTTACAATTACAAACGATTCCTGCAGTGTATTGATTTAAGTAATCGTTCATCGGATTTCATCGGATTTCAACCACTCCCCTTGTGGACACGTTATTACTGGTGATCTTAGTATAGTCAAGAGTGACAAGTTGAGAGAATTGTTAAAAAAGGGTCCCAAATAAAGTAACGTAACTCCTTGACATGGAACCAAATTTTCAAAATCATCATGGACTCTTGTGAGGAGTATGCCAGACGTTGGGCAAAGAAAGAGGATGTACAGACACCCTTTCCGAATGGATATAATCCATCAGAGGGTGACTTTTGTCTATAATTTACCGATTAAAATCATCTGTGAACACCAGATTCGAGTCTTTATTTAAAGACCCTGATGTAATCACAGAGAGCTAACCTACCTCCAAGAACATCATGTTATCACACCAGCAGACAAAGCCTCAAATAATTACACATTTACTAGCATAAAGTATTATTTCGACAGTCTTGTTAAAGAGTTAGGTTTAAATTCGACACCTGGAAATTCTATTTAAACCACAATACATCTTTCTGCCACTGAAATAATAGATAACCACAAATCAGCTCTCGCTTCCTTTGGGTTCGACACAAACAATTTAGATTTAGATTAACCATACTTATACTGCATACCTAAAATACACAAGAATCCGTACAAACATCGTTTCATCGCTGGTTCCTCAAAGTGTTCTACCAAATCTGTATCGATCTTACGCACCAAAAAGAAAATTATCTGAAATCAAATCTGGACTTCAAAAATATTGTTTGACAGTATATTCACGTAGCGGAATCAACCAGGTGTGGATTTTAAAGAATTCGAATGAACTTTTAGACCATCTGAAATCCACTCATGTTAGAAGAGTCCATTCGATCCAAGCCTTTGATTTTTCGACACTTTACACTATAATACCACATCCTAAATTGAAAGAAAGAATGGTAAAAAATTATAAGTAATGCATTTACAAGCAAGAACGGCAATCGCAAATACAAATCTATTGTTGTTAACTATGACAAAACCTACTTGGTAAAAGAAAAGTCACATTCTGAAAATAAGTACACTGAAACAAATATTATTCAGATGTTAAACTTCCTGATCGACAACATTGTTGTGGTGTACGGAGGGATGGTCATCCAGCAAATTGTCGGAATGGGGACCAATTGTGCCCCACTCCTTGTTGACATTAATTTTACTCGTAAGAAACTGAATTCATTAAATATTTGGTCTTGAAGGGAAACGATATTTAGCTTCTGACTTCAGCGTTTAACATTTGAACTACTTGGTGAGTGTCACTGCTGGTGGACCAAGAGTCCCCGAGGGCACATGTAGCCAAGTTCGATCAACTTTGGTTGATCATCTGTCTCTTCAACGCATTTGAAATTTTCTGTTACAAAATTTCTTGAAATTTCTAAAACGTGGGTCCTGTAGCATCATATCCCACCCATTCTGCTACGTCTTTTGATATATTTTTGGACATAATAATTTTCATACTTTTTGGTCATATTACATTATTTAGACTGAGGATCACTGACGAGGGTTTAGTACCCGAAACGTGCATGTCTGGTCCATGCTGTAAATTTATCAGGTTTTAAATGATGCTATTTAATTCAAAGACGCAAATTCAACTTCACTTACAGATACATAGACGATGTGATTTCCATCAATAATCCAAACTTCGCAGATTACCTCAGCAGAATCTATCCTTCGGAGCTTGAAGTCAAAGAAACTACAGAGACAAATGATTAAGCATCCTATTTGGACATAATGTTGTCCTAAACATGAACACCTCACTCTATGACAAACGTGATGACTTCAATTTCAGCATCAAAAACTTTCCTTTTCTGAGTACCTAGCAACATCCCTTCATCGCCTGCTTATGGCGTGTTCATATCTCAGTTGATACGCTATGCCAGATCAATACCAAATATACAAATTTTATTCTGAGGGCTAGGCGTCTTTCAGATAAGCTTCTCAGTCAGGGATACGTTCAAGGATACGTTTGTGATAGACTAACATCGTCACTGAGGAAGTTCCACGGTCGATATGGGGAACTCGTCATACACTATGATGTCCCACTCCCCAGAATGGTGGATGATATTCTGTCATAGACCATTTGTACTGTCCAACCAAAGATTATACTTTATATCTTTCATGATGGAAGTAACCGGATTTGACAATTCTACCGAACTGAGGCGACGGGTTTTGCATGCAAGCAGGAGATGCTGACTCTTACTGGGCACCTGTTCTCAATATGATATCGGAAGTTCGCTTCTTTTCATGTGGTGGAGGTTTTTGTTTGTTTTCTTTGGTTCCTGTTTTATCCTAGTTTTGTATGCCTTCGGTTTATGATTTTCTGAATTATTTATTTTGTGCTGTGTATAGGGATATAGTCATTATCCATATTTGTCATTAGATAGAAATTTTGAAATTGCTACATAGAATCGATAGATATACCTCTTAAGTGTAAGTGACAAAGATGTCAAGGAATTTAGTCGCGTTTTTGCAAAAGCGAAGCAATTCTATAGACAGAACTAAAGCCAGAATATATACACTATTGCACTTTTATAGTAATCCCATGATGAAATGTTCATTGAAGCGATTGGCTGTTTATGCGACGCAGTCGTTCCGCTATGTTTGACTTCCATATAAGGAAGTTTCCCCGACCTGTGTATTGGTCCGTCGATGCTCAATTTGGTGTTCTATTATGAGTGCTGTTGAGATTATCGTCAGGATCTATTTTAACTCATTTCTTTTCGCTGTCGGAGTACACACCTCTCAGTGATCAATGGAAAGATATATGACAACAGATCAATGTTTTTCCCTCTTCCCGATAAGGAGCACCCGGTAACTGAATGAAGCTGGGGGATGTATGTTTTCGTTTTGATTATAAATGGCCACTCGCTATTTCATGTTTTTCATCATTAAAACATTTAGGAGTTCAATCCGGCTAATCGACCAATGAGAATCTCTAGTTTTCCTTACGTCATACAAAGTATCTTGTTATTTTTTTTTTCTTTGCTCCGATGCACAATAGAGGTATCTTCTCAGATTCATATTAGAAATACAGTGCTCCCCCGATGTAACGCCAACATCCGTCCAGAGAAAAAATTGGCGTTAAAGTGAGGGTGGCGTTACATCGAGGGAGTAAAAAAAAAAAGGATGATAGACAGCTATACGCTTTTAAAAAATCTTATTTTCGCATTTCAAGAATGTGCTGGGTCAAAGAAAAATGCATGTACATGCAGAGTGTTCAAAACGATTTATTTGAGGCGGCGATTGAGAAATTTTAGAGCAAATAAACGATCAGAGGAAATTCAAACCGGCGACTTTTATCATCTGAGTCGGCAAAATTTCGCCGGGTGCCGCCCCTTATAGAAGTCCGTGTTAAACAGTAACATGAAATACATGATACAGGTTTATTCGTATTTTAGAACATGTAGGCACTGATGAACACATTCCTTGCATTGGCATTAGAAGCGCCGAGATACGTGCTCATCGCATCTGTTACTTTTTGTCTTTAGTCGGTTCAATGACGCTTGAATTTTATGCTGGGCTAAATGCCGTTTTCTTTTTTAAATATCTGCATCCTCACTGGACTCGCCATAAGTATTAATTTAAGTTCAAATTAGACTATCTAGGCATACGTACATATATTGATTGTTTATCAAAACATTAATGTAAACCCAAGCGCGATAATTAACAAGACAGTGCACCTATGAATCTAAGTTGTTTCTTTAGTGATAACAACTCAATTAAATGGCATTGTAATCGGGGGTTTTATGTACCAAATACTACAATTTGTACGCCGAATTCAGTGGCGGATGGCGGTATGCGGGGGTTGGCGTTACAACGAGGGTTTATAATGTAAGGAAATCTGTACATTGGGAAAAAGTGGCGGTAGCCGGGGTTGGCGGTTTAACGAGGCGCGATAAATCGAGGGAGCAGTGTATATACTATAGCTATAGACTCATATCGACGGGTCAAGGATAAAAAGAGCTGACGTCTATAATAATTATGAGATGATGCTTTTCTGTATAATACTAGGTCAAGTAATATCTTGTTACACGGAAACATGATCACGTGGGTCCATCAAAAAACTTATACCTGTGTTCTTACTAGAGTCACGAGCAGATTCACAGGGAAGAAATAGATATACATTGAATCGCTCCTCACCTGTATCGTCGAATAACCACGGGTGCATGTATCCATTTCAGGACAGTCAAAGGACTCATTTTTTTTATCTCTACACTGAAGAGTTCACTGTATGATACTATCGAGTTTCCGTTTTGACTTCGTTGATTGTTACATTGCTATATACTTACGTGACAGCTATTCTGCTAACTTGATATTTTTTTATAAATTGATGTGTATAACCTCATAGAAGAACATATATAGAACATATATTTCAATATTGACATCTAGAATATTATTTCCATATAATTCATTCACATACGCACGGTGGATTTAAAAACAATACATGGAGGGGAGGGGTTCCCCAAGGTTTCAATATACAATATTTATATTTACATTCCTACTGCGTTCCCCTTATATGAAGGTACCAAACCAACTGCACTACATTTTTCGATAATCGCAGGAGCCTATCACGTGACATTTGAACAAATGCGGATTAATTTCCAATAAATGCCCATTCTATTTACTTCTTCAACACAGATTCAAAATTCCATTATAAATCGATGCCGTCTACCCCCAGTGATTAAATGGGTCAAAATCTAGGTCACCCACATGTACACTTCCAAGAAGTGTGACGAAGTCGATCACGCGTCACACAAGACGAAATTCAAGGACGACCGGCACTGTCGTCTACGGAATGATGCCATGTTTGGATGAGCGGTTTGAGACATTAGTGGATCAAATATTCAATTTATAGGATCATTTATCAACAGTGAATTTATTTTTGCTTCTTATGGAATTATACAGATCAGAAATATTTCGTATCAGCGAGTTGTGCCATGTTCAGGTAGGTCATGAAAATTTCGTGTCTTTCACTCTTTGTACTATCGTTTTGCACGGCTGTACTCGAATTTTGCATTATTCTAAATACTTCCAGAAGAAACAGAGTACTTTTACAGAAGTTTGAATAATGGTACCGATTGATTTCATAGGTTTCTAAACAAATTAACAGTGTGTTCCAGTCGTCAGTTTTCAAATGTTTTCCTTCCAATATCCGTGACATTTCTCCAGACTAACCATCCGCTTGGTCTTTATGCGGGACAAAAATCGCGATTTAAATGTACGATTTATTTTTTATTCAGTTTTGATAGAAATGTGCAAAATAAAACCATAAACAAAACTCAATTTCTTATTTTTCTACAATGTTTCCGTACAGAAGGTACTACTTCGAAGCTAGCAAAAAACGCCGAACGTTCGTTTGCTTTTACGTCAAGTGACGTTCTCCCTCCGCAGTGGCATTTCAAATATAAACAAACGGGAAGAAAAGGGACAGAAACAACTTAATTAACACGTAAAATGTAAATATAAGGATTGTTTTTTTTTTTCAGTTTTTGCGCTTTATCGGTGTGTATTGGCAGAAGGGAATGGAAACAAAATTCATGAAAAGCACTTCGTGCTTTACATATTTTGTTTCCATTCCCTACTGCCAATACACACCGATAAAGCGCAAAAGCTGAAAAACAATCCTTAAGTATTTGCATTTGGGTATTATTGCAGCAATAAAGCACGTGTAAATGACAAATGAATTTACAAAGTGAAAAAGAAAGATAACTTTATTTCATTGCTCGAGTGTCATTTTCTTGAAACTTACTTGGGTAAGGTACCATTTTCTTTTTTCGGGCTCTAAGATAAAATACTAAGGATGTTCTGTTTCAATTTTGAAAAAAATATATACTATAGAAATAATTTGAAAATGGATTTTCTACCTTTGACAGTAAGTGTTTTGAATATTGTTCCCTGACATTGTCGCCATGGCACTTTCTACATAGACATAAACTCAGACAGTGCATGTCTCTTAGATATTGTTTTCATTTTCGTGCGTAAACATCGACAGCGGGTGCGGCTAGCTAACAGGGGATGCTTACTCCTCCCGGGCACCTGGTCCAACCTCTAGCTTGCTAGGGGTCCGTCGATGCTCAATTTTGTGCTCTATTGCGAGTGCTGTTGAGATTATCGTCAGGATCTTCTTTAACTCCTTTTGCCATTACGAGATAAGGGCAGAAATCACTGACCCCATTAGAGTAGAAAGTTCATAAAAGTCAAAATGTATATTGGAAGCACTTTATCGAGTTCAATGGAATCTCAGTATTTTTATGGTTTAAAATGCCACACGAAATTTGAGAGAAAGACATACAAGAATCGGATGTGCAGGGTCTGACCTCATTTAGTTTACCTTTATTGATAATGTTTCATAAACTTTCATTTCTGACTTGAATTTAAAAAACTGCAAGTCTGCATATTTATGTATTTAAACATCTAATGAATAACATCAACATAATGTGTGTTCTGACGTGCATATGCCAAAGCTGCATATTATTTCACCTGTATAACAGAATGTGAATTAATAAATCTCGTAAAAGATATTTGCAAATATTTCAAAGTACGTTTTTAATCAGCGGTCTTTAATTTTTGTGTAAATTTATATTGTTGCATAAGAAATGGCAGTTTACAAAGATACGAGTCACGATGGACCTTGTTCTGAAGTTTTTACGATCACAGTATCAAGCGACCTAACTCAAAACAAATATGAATGTGCAGAAAAGAGGAATACAGCAGGTTCATTAAAAAGTTCTGTTCGATGTCAGGACGGCCTTTTGAAAATATCATCGAATTGCAAAACAAGCAAGCGAAGAGGAAACTATTGGAATACACTGAGAAAAGATGAGAAAAGTCATGTTAGGTTACAAGGACCTGGGAGGAATGGCAATGAGCAAACATCAAGCAGGTAATTATGAGCACTGCCCCTGTAATTTTATCCATAATTAATAAATGAAACTTCATGTGAATGAGCTTGATCTAAAGATAAAAATTGTATTCTCAAGGTATCTTAATTCTTTCATTATCATGACTGTTATTTTGAAATTGTTCTGATATGTTAAAATATTTAGAAATGTTGACGACATGCAGCAACATCGTTAATGTCCTTCTGATTCACGTTCTACGTTTTTAAATTAAACCTTTGTAGAATGCGGAAGCACATGAAGCTCGATCATGATCAATTTACAATGAACGTTAACATGTACAGTTTGATAAGTTTCGACATGTTCGATCGTTGGGAATATTATACACAAGCGTCTTCTTATCCATTTTTTTCAGAAAGTCGTCACGTCGTTCTTGCAGACTTGAGAGGAAATGGCTGGTGCTTCTAGGTAGCTTCTATGGCATTCTTTGCAGCACAGGATTTATTTTCCACATGTCTGTCCTGTTCGTAGAGTTTTTGGACGAGTTTCGGAAGACAAAGGCAGAGACATCGCTTATTCAGTCCGTCTGCATCGCGGTATTATTTTGTTCGGGTACATGCATCATATTCATTATTATGACTTCTCTTTTGTGTTACACTATCATCTACATGTACATATGCCACTCTAGAGCAAACTAATCAGAACGCCTGCAATATTGGCAAGGTCATTAACCGAGAAACTACTCATCTAGGGGTTAATCATTTACACAACAGTAATTGCGCAATAAAAAAATTTATTGCTCTTGGTAAAATTATATTGTACTTATTCTAGATGAATGGCAAAGGATATAGTTTGGGGTTTTGTATTTTCTTTTTCTTATCCGAATTTTGATATACGTTTGTCTTGTTTCTAGATTTGCTTACTCGACATGAAATCCCTTATAATATGTTGCGAATCTCGGAATTAATAAAATTCCGAAGTTAGACCAGGTGCCCGGGCAGAGTCAGCATCTCCTTATTGCATGCAACACCCGTCGCACTTTGTCAAATTCGATGAGGGCTTCGATGTACATATTGATGTATATATAAAGTAAATATTTCTGTTTGGTGATGATGACACCCATTCAATCGCAATCCAGATTCATTCTGAAAAGGGGGATGTAATTAAGGATTGTTTTTCAGCTTTTGCGCTTTATCGGTGTATATTAATTGGCAGTAGGTAATGGAAACAAAATATGTAAAGCACGAAGTACAAATGGGAAACTTAAACGCAATAAAACAAACGATAAGGTACATCTCACTGTTTCAGGTGACACACACCAGTGTTTTCGACAAAAGACCTACTTTTCCCTACCTTGTTTTTACTTCTCATATGTGAACGTTATGAATAAATACATGTTTATTTTCCGAACGTCAACTACATTGTAATTTTTCAGGTTATGAATGACAAATACGGATATTGACCATATCCCTATATACAGCACAAAATCGATAATTCAGAAAATCATAAACCGAAGGCCTTTAAAATAAGGATATAATAGGAACCAAAACAAACAAACAAAAACATCCACTATATGAAAAGTCGATATGGGAGTGAGACCAGGTGTCCTTTGAGGAAGAGTCAGCATCTCTTGCTTGCATGCAACACCCGTCATTTCAATTCGGTAGAATTGTCACATCCGGTTACTTCCATTTTGGAAGATATAAAGTACAATTTTTGGTTGGATAGTACAAATGGTCTATGACAAAATATCATCTACCATTCTGGAGAGTGGGACATCATAGTGTATGACGAGTTCCCCATATCGACCGTAGAACTTCTCAGTGACGAAATTAGTCGGTCACAAACGTATCCCCTTCTGAGAAGCTTATCTGAAAGACGCCTAGCTTTTGGAATAGAATCTGTATATTTGGCAAAGCGTATCAACTGAGATATAAACACGCCATAAGCAGGCGGTGAAGGGGTTGTTGCTACTCAGAAAAGGAAAGTTTGTGATGCTGAAAATGAAGTCGTCAATTTTGTCATAGAGTGAGGTGTTCATATTACCCTCAGTGTCGTAGGACAACATTATGTCAAAATAGGATGCTGACTTATTTTTCTCTTTAGTTTCTTTGACTTCAAGCTCCGAAAGATAAATTCTGCTGAGGTAATCGGCGAATTTTGCATTTTTGATTGTCAACACATCGTCTTTGTATCTGTAAGTGAAGTTGAAGTCAGAAGCTAAGTAACTTTTTCCTTCAGAGACCAAAGATTGAATGAATTCAGCTTCGTAGGAGTAAAGAAAAATGACGGCAAGGAGTTTGGCACAATTGGTACCCTATGGAATTCCGACAATTTGCTGGAAGACCTTTCCTCCAAACACCCCAGAAATGTTGTCGATCAAAGGTTTAACATCTAAATAATATATGTTTCAGTGTACTTATCTTCACAATCGGACTTTTCTTTAACAAAGTAGGATTTGTCATATTTAACAACAACAAATTTATATTTGCGATTGCCCTTCTTGCTTGTTAACGCATTACTTATAATTTTTGCGAGTCTTTCTTTCAATTTAGAATGTAGGGTTGTAGTGTAAAGTGTCGAAAAATCAAAGGCTTTGATCGAATGGACTCTACTAAAATGTGTGGATTTCAGATGTTCTCAAAGTTCCTTCGAATTCTCTAAAATCTGGTTGATACCCTTATGGGAAAATACTGTCGAACAATATCTTTTTTTTCAGATAAAACTTTAGTGAGTAAGATCAATACAGGTTTGGTAGAACATTTTGAGGAACCAGCGATGAAACATTGTTTGTACGGATTCTTATGCATTTTATGTATGCAGTAGAAGTATGGTAAATCTAAATTTAAATTGCTTGTGTCGAAGCCAAAGGAAGCGAGAGCTGATTTGTGGTTATCTATTATTTCAGAGGCAGAAAGTTTAATTGGGGTGTAAGTGAGATTTCCAGGTGTCGAATTTAAACCCAACTCTTTAAAAACAAGACTGTGGAAATAGTACTTTTTGCAAGTAAATGTGTAATTATTTAAGGCTTTGTCTGCTGGTGTGATGTCGTAATGTTCTTGGAGGTAGGTAAGCTCTGCGATTACTTCAGCTAGAGTCTTTAAAGATAGACTCGAATCTGGTGTTTATGTACAGTTGATTTTAATCGGTAAATTCTGATGGAATTTATTCCATTCGGAAAGGGTGTCGAGCTGTACATCCTCTTTCTTTGCCCAACGTCTTGCATATTCCTCACAAGGGTCCATGGTAAGGAGGTGTTAAGATAAGGGCCGTATTTAGCCCTGAATCTCGTGCCGTATTTCTTCCGCATGACGATTCACATGTTGAAAAAAAATCATCATAATTGAAATATGACGTATTTGAAGACTTTTTATATGTTTTACATTTTGGTGAAGTACTCTTAAGATTCTAAAATTAAGGTGGAAAGAAGAAGGGGTACTCGGATAGGAAAACTCGGATAAAATCAACGAAAATAAAACGTGTAAATTTGATAATATTTTACATAAAATGGAAAAATATTTACTAAAAGACATGGAATATGTCTACATTGTATATCAGTAATAGATTTCGAACGTTATATCTACTTTAATCGGCAAAAAATGAAATCCGGAACTCAAAATACGGTCTCATTTTGTATTCAATAGCAACAATGTAAGCCTTTTTGCGCGAAATACACACTGACGAAGAAATAAGCATCGCTCTTGCTCAATTCGTTCAAAATTCTTGTATATTTCATTCGATCATATTAAGAATACATTTTTGGCTTGATGAATGCGGAAAATAGTCAAATTTGTCATATTTTATGGTCTAAAAGATCGATCTTTTCGAAAACGCACCCCCTTCCTTTTTTGTTTTTCGTCTCTGGGGTAGTGTTCCCCCCGGAGATACAGAACCCCACTTTTCCAGAAAATTTGTATCATGGATATACACCTCAAGTAAAAGCGGCATTCTTTATATCCGGGGGGAACAATGTTTAATAAAACTTTTCCGTTTTCTATTGATTTCTATAGGAATAATACAAGTTTTGACCCAAATATCAGCAAACTTATACAAAACAGATGAAAAATTACTTCAGATTCTGATGGGATGCTGTACAGGTATAAATTTTACAAAGATTTTTTCTTGAAATTTCCATTGACAGTTTTGTGATTTAAAAGTCGACCATGATTAAATTTATCAATACCTTTGCTTGCAAATCTTGCCTTAATGAAAGGGCGGTTTGTTTCTCTTCTGATTTATCTGATCTAACTTTGAACAAACGATAAATCTAAATTTGATAGTAATATCCCAAACAACTACTAGTGCGCTCTTTTGAACGGTCATTGTTCTGTCAATTTAAGCTGCTTAATGTGTCAACAAGCACAAAATTATCCTGTTGTAGCTAGCATCTGACTTTTTTTCGCAATCACAGATTTCTGAAACCATGCCTCGATTTTGACAGGTGGTTTTCGATGTGATTTTCAACCCATTGTGGCATTTCATTTGATTTATTCAATATTACCTTTATTGGCACTTCTTTACTGGTATCTGCAACAGTTCAGTGAAAATTGCTACATGTAAACACAGAGTAGTTTCCTCACTACTCAAAGATCAGAATTGCAAACTTACGATACCATTTAATGAAAATCTATATCAATATAAGGAAATTGCGAATAGGATATCCAAATGTAAATTTATCATTCCATCAGTACATTTAATTCGGTGGCTTTTTTTTATTTTGTAAATTATTTTGGTATCTTCATATTTTAGCATTGTTTACAACGAGTTGCTACACTACTTGTTTTTCATTGTATCGCAAAAAAAGACATTTTGCGGTGACAAAGTCAGTCGGTCAATAATATCTATCCAGTTGAGTTGTTTTTGTTTAGCAAATAATAGTCTCTTTATTCAGCCAATAATATATATTTCAATCATTGTTCTGTATTTCTAGGTTTGATATCCGGGTCAATTATAAGTAGATTCGGCGAGGGAAAGTCTTTGGCGTTTGGAACAATCTTATCGTCTACTGGACTAGCAGTTTCCTCCTTTGCTGAGAGCATTCCATTTCTTGTTGGTTCAATTGGATTTGTAGGGGGTACGTACAATTTTTTTTTTTTTGGTGAAACTATTTATTGTTGGGGGGGGGGGGGGGGGGGTCGGAAATAACTTTTAAATTAATAACCGACCGAACGTCGAACAATTTGTAACTGGAAAAAAACTTTTACGTCAATCGCTAACATAAGCTGAACGTATTTCGTCGTTTTTGTGATGTTTAATAGATTATAAAATGACATGATAAAGACATTTTTCCAGTATGTACATTAAATCTTTATTAATTTCTTCTAATGGTTTCAGGTTTTGGATTTTCGTTTATTTACATAGCAAGTTTTTCAATTATACCAGCTTACTTTGAAGAACGCCAAAAGTTTCTAGCTCTTGGAATCATTGGTATTGGTGCTGGAATCGGTGGATTATTCTTTCCAGTATTTCTGGAACGTTTGCTTGTAACATATCACTGGAAGGAGGTTATGCTGTTTATATCAGGGATGATGCTTAACATTATGGTTTTTGCAATGATTGACAATTCTACACAAAGATTCAAATTCATGAAATCGAATAGAAAACTATCTGTACCAAATCTAGAAGAAGTTACAAAACAATGCGTTGATAACCAGTCAAGGACTGCTAAATCTTCAGTCACAACAAGGATTAAGTTCATATTAATGGACAAGACATTCATCTGTTTTGCCATTGCAATGATGTTGGCTCTTCCAGTCTTTAACACCACATTGATATTTCTGATTGATTTCTTTGTATCTAACGGTATCCCAAGATCGACAGCAGTCTGGTTACATTCCGGATTGAACATTGCTAGTTTAATAAGTAGACCTCTGCCGGGATTTCTCGCAAGATGTCCTAGGATTCCTATTCTTGCCCCACCAATATGCTGTATCTTTACAGGAATGATAGTCATGTTCGTACTTCCATCAGTTGAAGATTTGTCATACTTCATACTGCTTGCTTGTATCTTTGGTGTGTGTTTTGGTGGCATTATTTCAGTAATATCTGTGACTACATTGGCTATCATTGGACAGGAAAACTACGCATCGGCATTCGGAATTCTTATGTCAGGAGTGGGTGTGACACATGTAATTGCTGGTCCAGTTTCAGGTAAAATAATTTATATAAAGTCTTTATAGCCGATTTTGAAACGAAATGACTCGATAAATGTTGTAAATGCCCTTGATATTAAGTTAACTTATAATAAATGTTTGGCTAAAAGTACGCAAGTATCACAAACAAACATAATCAATTTTTTTAAGGATGTTGCCATTCGGCAGCTTTAAGTTTGCACCCACTGGCACTCTTGTGAGTATATTTTTTTAAACGTTGCACACTTGCAAACATGTCGAATTAACTGGATGGCGAGCCTTGTCCAAAATCATTAGAGAAAACAAAGAAATACATCAGTATTCCTTTGATTCAAACGTAGCTCTTCTTACATATAATTTTACTAAGGTTTTTTTTTTTTAATTTCAGGTCTCTTCCGTGATATAACAGGTACATATGGTCTGTCATTCTATGCTTCGAGTGGAACACTCTTCTGTTCATGTTTGCTTCTCCTGATTCCAATGATATGTATCAAGATGAGATCGGCACCAGATGACAACATTAGCCTTGATAAGATATGTTCTTCAGAAACTAAATCCTTTGAAGTTGAGAAAAGAAAAAATAATAAATTTTGAATTTTCTCTTACTATTACTTTCCTATCAGATTTAATATGTTTGTTAATATTACATGTATCTCATTTTGTACTCTTATTTTCTTGTCTTTGTTAATAAATATTACCATGCAAATAATTAATTCTTAAAAACTTTTCAAAGACCCCAAGGGAAATTCTGAGAAAAATGACACAACATATGGACTAAAAATTATTATAATCAACCTCATGAAATAATATGTAATGTAGTCTTTCGTTTCATCTCGAAAGTACTGTGAAAACGACTAGCTTTAGACGCGTCAATAATGGGTAAGGCATATAGAATTGGAGAATGTAACCTTCAACAAAAAGTATGGTATTTTCATCACATATTTCTTCTGATGAATTTTCATCAGTTATAGTACTCTGTCTATAATCAACATTTCTTTCAATAATAGATATAATCCTATTTCTGTTCCCAATGAATCTTAGAATAATTTATTAAATTCTGTGTTCTGAGTTTCTCGGTCCCCAAAATATTTATATAAAATATGTTTTATCTAATTCTTTGTCGAAATCATGACAAGATACTTTTTTTTTACATTATTCGACACAACAGTTGAACTGAATAAAGATTCTGTATGCTAAGCAACAGGTGCATACGGTCCGGTATTTTTTTTTTTTTTTTTTTTTTTTTTTTTTTAATCTACCGGATTCACGATTCGAAACAGATTTGGAGATTACAATATAACAGGAAGTGTAGAAAGGGAGGTCACTGTGAAGGAATATTTGCGAACTGACTCAGTCGCCTGTGAACGGTTGCCCTGCACGGAAAGGTAAAAACAAGTGATATGGATTTCATTATAATGAATTCAAAAAATGTGAAAATGATTGTAGTCGAAGATCTACAGTGCTGGCTGGCCAGGGATCATTAGGAGGACCATTTGATTCGGGGTTGGGGGGGAGGGGGGCTGACACTTTTTCAACATAGTTTTTGACTGTTCTGACTCACAAAATGTTGAAAAATAAATTATCTGACCCCTTAGCAGAAAATAAATAAGCTTACCTACTCTTCTTAGAATTAAAGAACAATTTTCAGTTTCAATTAATTATAGTTCAGTTCAGTTAAATATATGTCCGAAGACGTAAGCTGTATGTTGGAATTTTGACCTATGCAACCACAGGAACCTGTCGTTCTATTTCAGAAAACAAATTATTGTCCTACCTTACGACTCTGTTATTCTAATTAATGAAATGTACAGGAAAGAAAAAAATCGATGTTGATTTGTTTTCGATTTTCCCATCACACATGTAAATCCACCAATATATCGTCTACATGGGACACGACGGACGAATCCTGACTTCCAACACTTATAAGGATATATCATCTTCTAAAAACAACAATCATTACTTACCATAACAGCGGCAGATAGATGTTACAGCTCCTTTTCCGTGGACAACACAATGTTTTCTCTTGTAAACATTATTTTCGTCAACGCCATGCGACTTCGAATATGCAATTTATATGATTCAGAGCTGAATGCATAGCCTATTTGCCATTGGTCAAGAAAGTAATTTACTTTTTCAACTTTTAAATGATCAATGATAATTCATAAACTAAATAAACCTATCTTTCTATTCACTAAATTTCAATCATGGCATCGTCCTTTTCCACCTTTACTTGGTAAACACAAGGAAGAGCGCATTCAAGGGCAGATCACTCAAGGAAATATGGCAGGAAAAAAGTGAGCGATCTGCCCTTGAATGCACTCTTCCTTGTGTTTACCGAGTAAAGGCGACATCGATTTTGTTTCTTTCCTTGACTATTTTTAATAAGAATAACAGAGTCGTGTGGTAGTGAACAATATTTTATTTTCTCGAATAAAACGACAGGTTCCTGTGATGCAATAGACCCACCCGAAGCAGTGAGGGTTCTTTTACGTGCCTACGCCTATAGATCCGTTTATACATGTAGTCCCTTCCGAAAGACCAGGCTGGGGTTACTTGGCTGGGGTTACTTGGCTATTAAAGTATGCTATGAAAGTGGCTAATTACTTCCCATATCACTAAACAAACAACCCAATTTACCTGTAACTGCAGTTGTTTTAATTGAAAAAGTCACAGCTGGAAATTTAAAGTCCCAAGTAATAGACGGAACCAAATCGGAATCGGGTGATTCCCCGGTCAGCAAGGAAAAATTTGGTGCAAGACATGACCCGAGCAGGTGTTAAAAAATAATCGGGTCAAAGGGTAAAAAAGCGGGACTGACCCGCCGAAATTGGGTCAGTTGACAGCTATGCTGGTTAGTTGCATGCTTCACTACGCACGAGTCTACATACTAAACGCTCTACCAACTGTGCTACATGTATGCCCCCCCCCCAAATTTATTCTAATTCATATCAAAAATGTGTATTGCAAAATATCGTACCCTTGTAGAGGATTGGTGACGAGAGTTAAATACCCGTAACATGCATGTCTGGTAGGGGTGAAACAATAAGCAAAAAGTGTATCGCAATATATTGCGATATTTCATCAGCTGTATTGCAATATATTGTGATATATTGTTTCTTTTCATTTGATCATTTTAAGGTATCTGTTGTACAATTGAGTCATTTTACATAGGGTTTTTATCATCTCCATTGTAAAGTATGGTAAATTTAATGCCTGGTAAGGTACTATAAACTATATATTTTCTGAAAGGTAATGATGCCCTGAATACAGATATAAGACTCCCAGGTCTTAAAAGTAAAAGGGGAAAAACTCTTGTAAAACTTTGTTATTTTGCATTTGTTGTATAGAGAAATAGACAATTTAAATGCTTCATCAGTTATTCCCCTTAGTTTTTCTGGCCCCAAAATTATTATTTCTGAGCAGTGGTCATTATAACCTTTCAGAAAGTATATAGTTTATAGTACCTTACCAGGCATGGAAAAATGCCCTATTGTACATTGGATACCTTAAGCTAGACTGCACTTTAGTGCAAAAGAGCTATTGCAATACCCCCAGCGTCTGCGTCGTCCGAATAAGATGATAAGGTAAATGTTAAGATCACACTAAAACATTTCCTATATTCATATTCTGTTGGTTCTTTTTGTTGTTAATGTTTAATTATACTTTGTTTAATACTACCAGATGGGTATGTAGCCCCTGGGGTTGGGATGTCTTGAATTATTTCAAATTATAAGGCAAATGTTGAGATGATAAGGTATATGTTAACTTAATAAGATAACAATATTTTGCCTGTAATAGCTAATATTCAGCAAAGTATAAGTGCTACATGTTACGGTAACTTATATGTTGGATGTATCTTTGATCAAACTTTTATAAAATGACCTTGAGCTACTTTTTCTGCTAGAGTGATTTTGCCTTTAAAAACCAATATTGAGCAAAGTACAAGTGCTGTACACATGGTACATATTCCAAACTTACATGCTGGATGTATCTTTGATCAAATTTGTCCATGACCTTTGCTTGAAAGAAACACATGTAAGTCATTAAGTCATTTTGATTGCTTAATTTTCGTCATAATTCATTTCAATTGTGAGCGATGTACATTTTTTTTGTAAGCCCTGGATCGCTTGTTTTCAAATAAACTGATTTAAATCAATTTATTCATATAATCTATAAGCATGATAAGAGTGTGATATAGTGTGATACGCATTTCGTATCGCGATATGATACAAATTTATTAAATATTGCAATAAATCGATATATTGTAACACCCCCTAATGTCTGGTCCATGCTGTAAATTTATCTGTTTTTAAATGATGCTTATGAATTTGAAGATGTTTAACATTCAATTACTTACCAGTACATCATGTACATGTGTTTATTTCAGCTGTTCAAGCAAATGTGATTGACAATGTAAAATTCAATCAGAAAATATGAATAGCTTGTAAAAACATACAAAGAGGAACCTTGTTTTACACTAAAAATGATAAAAATGTAAAGAAAGGATACCTTTTTGTATGTCACAATACAGCAAATGAAATATCACATTATATTGTGATACACTTTTGGTGTATCATTTCACATGTTCGGGGCAAATGGGGCAAATTGTTCTTATTTGGTTGTTTGGTTTTTTTTTCCCAAAAAACAAACAACCAAATAATGCCATTTGCCATTTGCCCTACATCAAACTTGTCTGACTATAAGCGACACACTGATACAAAAATTTTGTCTTGCTGTACTCGCCATACACTCAAATTTTTTTTTTCAGGCTTACTCCCAGTGTTCTAGGATTCCATCACCCATTACCTGAGGTAAGCGAAAATTGAGGTCAGGTAACTTGAAAACTGAAGGCTACTTACAAGTTTGTAAGTGAATTTTGAAGCACAATTCCTTAAAAAACTCATTCTCACTAGAGACAAAATTTAGGTACCTTCATTTAGGTGCACAGTAATGGAGGTACCTAAAGGGGGTAAATAAGGGGTTTTTATCTATTTTTATGCCCCCGTAATCGAAGATTCGGGGGCATATAGTTTTTGGTCTGTCTGTCCGTCTGTCTGTCTGATTGTCCGCAAAAACTTTAACCTTGGCCATAACTTTTGAATGGTAAGTGATAGGGCTCTCATATTTCACATGTGTATTCCTAGTTCCTTTTTGGAGACATTTCTATCTGTGAAGCAAATGGCCACTTGGTGGCCATTTGAGCTGGGCTCTCCATTACAATGCATTTTCATTAAAACAAGCATTAACATTTAAAAAACAAATGTGCTAAGCATAAAATCTTATAGGAATTGTATATTACCATGATTACTTTATTTAAAGGCATACTTCTCTCCCCATTTGCTGTGAAAACTCATTTTTAGCTCTACTGGTCTCAGACCAGTCGAGCTTATGCGATCACCCTTCGTCCGGCGTCCGTCCGTCTGTCCGTCTGTCTGTCTGTCCGTCTGTCCGTCTGTCCGTAAACAATTCTTGTCCGGACAACTCCTCTGAAACTGTCAGGGATAGAAACTTAATCCTTTTTGTATTTTACTTGGTCCATGGTCTAGTTGTGCACCTGACATTTAGTTTCAGTCCCTGACTCCCAGGGTATAAGAAAATGGGCGTGGTCATTAAATTCTATGTAATTTTGTCCGGACAGCTCTTCTATCACTATAAATGATAGAGACATAATTCTTTTTGCAATATGATGGGTCTGTAGTCTAGTTGTGCACCTGATATTTTGTTTGAGCCAATGACCCCCAGGGTCTTTGAAAAGGGTGTGGCCATTTTCTTTTCTATTATTCCATATTATCTTATGCTTACAGCGCTGACACTATAAATAATGGAGACTAAATTCTTTATGCAATATGATGGGTCTGTAATCTCGTTGTTCACCTGATATTTTGTTTGAGTCTCTGACCCCAAGGGTCTTAGAAAATGGGTGTGGTTGTTTTCTCTCTATTAAACTACATGTGATCTCATGATAACTAATTTCCCAGAATTTATGAATAATAATTAATTGATTTATTCCAAAATATTATCGGTTTGCAGTTTAGATGTCATTACAGTATTTTACTTCAGTCCCTGTTCCCTAGGATTCTGGAAAATGGGTATATGGCTATTTTCTCTTACCCTATCTACATGCATTTAGAGTATATAAGTGACAGAAACTATAAATAAACAAAGATATTGCCATTTTACAATATTATCATAGATGAGTCTGTAATTTAGTTTTTCTCATATTTTATTTGGGACCTGACCCAGGATTTTATCTTCAATTCTATAGAAACGCTAGGGGATAGTTTCGGAATTTCCTCTGATCAATCAATCAACATGAAAATCTTTTCTATATAGTTTATACAGTGCAAGAAAGATATCAAATAGTCAAAATGCATGTATTTCTCACTTATTTTTTATTTGTTTAACATGTTTAAGGTGTAAGATTTTTGGGGAGAGTAGTGAGAATTTTTGTTGCAAGAGTAGAATGTCCTAAGTGATCACAGACTTGAGCTGTGCTTTCTGTTAAATGGGAACACCAGAATCACAAAGATTGGTAATTTTGTCAAATAAAATAGCAATAATGCATCCTTCACATTGCTAAATGAAAGGAATATTGTGCTTGTGTAAGTTTTTTTTTTTGGGGGGGGGGGGGGGGGGGAGGGGGGAGGTAACTAGAATGTCCTAGGTGATCACAGACTGTTAAATGGGAACACGGCAGAATCACAAAGATTGATCATTTTATCAAATAAAATAGCAATAATGCATCCTTCACATTACCAAATGAAAGGAATATTGTGCTTGTGTAAGTTTTTTTTGGGGGGGTGGGGGGGGGGAGAGGGGGGAGGTAACTCTTACATCTTTCTTTCTTCTTATAAATTCCTCCACCGCTTGGAGTACCACCCCCAATGGGATTTAAAACTGTGTGGTTTGATAAAATTTTCATAATGTTTACATTAAAGCAAGTGACACATGTTTTAATAGAAGATAATATAAGAAGAGATGCCTTATAGGCATATCTACTATGTGTTTATCAAATTTAAAAAAAATAAAATACTAAAAAAATTCATTTATGAAAGCCAACTCATACAAAAATATTTCAACCCAGGAAAACTTCTACCAAAATCTTCCTTTATTGAAATTTTACAATATTATCATAGATGAGTCTGAAATTTAGTTTTTCTCATATTTTATTTGGGACCTGACCCAGGATTTTATCTTCAATTCTATAGAAACACTAGGGGATAGTTTCGGAATTTCCTCTGATCAATCAATCAACTTGAAAATCTTTTCTATTATGTTTATACAGTGCAAGAAAGATAACAAACAATCAAAATGCATGTGTTTCTTACTTATTTTTTAATTGTTTAAGGTGTAAGATTTTTGGAGAGAGTAGTGAGACTTCTTGTTGCAAGAGTAGAATGTCCTACATTGTAAGTGATCACAGACTTGAGCTGTGCTTTCTGATATATGGAAACACCAGAATCACAAAGATTGATCATTTTATCAAATAAAATAGCAATAATGCATCCTTTGCATTGCCAAATGAAAGGTGCTTGTGTAAGTTTTATTTTGCAAAATTCCAAATTTAGTATTAATTATAGAAGTTAAATTTGTAACAGGAGAGGGAGAGATGTGACTGGACCGGGAATCGAACCCGAGATCTTCTGCTATCAGGGCAGACGCTCTTACCAACTGAGCTATCTGGGTACGATGCCCGTTCATGCCACACTCCTCTCCACCAATTTTTCAGGTTTCCATGCACTGGAAACCTCACACAAAACTCCACTTCACCTTGAGTCATTTAGTTTGGCGCCAATTCTGTAACAGGAGAGGAAAAGATGTGACTGGACCGTGAATTGAACCCGAGACCTTCTGCTATCTGGGCCACATGTCCTATTATATTTAATTTCAATCTGAAACTGTCTGATTACTTGATCTAAGTATTTTTACTGGTCATGCAGTATAAGAAAGAAGAAATATCTCTATAGTGTATCCTATGCAATACTATTTCAGCTCAAATGAGAGGTTATTTTTGCCTTCAGTCTTAATTTTATCAAAGGGCATATAGTGGTAGGTCTGTCTGTTCATCTGTTTGTCTATCCATCCGACTGTCAGTATATCATTCCATTCAACTAAATTCTGATGAAAGGGTATAAGATAATAGAGCTGTCAATTATATTGCATGTCTGTGTACCTTGAGAAGGCCCATCTTTGGAGCCAAATTTTAACCTTTGACCCCATCACTGACCTTTGACCCACATTTTTTGAAAAATAAAAACATCTGTTATTTTAATTTGATACATATGGTATGTTATAAATACACGTTTTTAGTAATTCTCTCACATTCTAGAGAAATCTAAGGCACGGCCCATTTGATATTCTTGGGGGGGGGGGGGGGAGACTCCGTTTTTTTTCGACAAAAAAAAATTTTGCCCTGAATTTTGATGAAAAAAAATTAATTAGAAATTGATGGATATGCATTGGCATGTGGTTGTTGGTTCTCATTAAAAAAAACTTGATATACATTTATCCCGCCTCTGGCAAATTTCTTGCAATCTGATTGGTCGAGAAGAACCAAATATTATGTTGTATTATTTTACTAACAGGATATTATTTTGATATCCTGCTTCTACTAAGACGCTTTATGCTCTTGACGTCACCAAAATGCTTTAGAATATGTTGACGTAACATACACAAACCAAAAGCGATTCAGCGGGATAAATTCGTTATACAGTGTTTTACAGGGGGGATACAGAAATATATTGGGTCGATGAAAAAAGTACTTGTATTAGGCAAGGTGAAGCCGAGCATTCATTCTCTTGAGTGTATATGTGCAAATCAACCAGGAGAGCTTCAGTCTCATCAGAGACTTCTGGTTTAATATGCAGGTGATACATGTAAATATGTATATTGATGGTAGTGTCCAGAAATTAATGCACTCTGTAAACATTGTAAATAATTAATTTTAATAAAATTTATTTAGTTGAAGTCAAATAACGCATACTGGTCAAAATTTCTAAGCAAACACCTGAGTTAATATGCTTTATTGTATTGACATTAGATGGAAAGAATCTGCTGTGTTACGAAGCACTACAAGTTCCACATGTACATAGCTGAAAGCACTGCTAAGCAAGCTGCTTTGGTTTAACTGCTTAGTCATTTTATTTTAACTCTTACCACAGTCTTTCCGAAAATCTTTTTCAGCCACTAGCATATTGAAATATCCTATTTTTGTGTCGCCTGCGAAGCACAGCGACACTTAGGGATCACTTTGTCCGTTGTCCGTCTGTCCGTCTGTCCGTCCGTCTGTCAGTCCGTCCGTCTGTCTGTCTGTCACACTTTGGGTGTCACAGCCCATAACTTTTGATTGGTAAGTGATAGGGCTTTGATATTTCACATGTGTATTCCTTGTGACAAGACCTTCTTACACATACCATAATTTTTGACCTAGTGACCTTGACCTACATATTTGACCTACTTTTCAAAAAAATTAAGAATGGATATATCTTTTGATTGGTAAGTGTTAGGACTTTGATATTTCACATGTGCAATCCTTGTGGCAAGACCTTTCTACACATACCATAATTTTTGACCTTGTGACCTTGACCTAGATATTTGACCTACTTTTGAAAAAAAAAGATCAGATTCGCTATATTTTTTGATTGGTAAGTGATAGGGCTTTGATATTTCACATGTGTATTCCTTGTGACAAGACCTTCCTACACATACCATAATTTTTGACCTATTGACCTTGACCTACATATTTGACCTACTTTTCCAAAAAATTAAGAATGGATATATCTTTTGATTGGTAAGTGATAGGGCTTTGGTATTTCACATGTGTATTCCTTGTGACAAGACCTTTCTACACAGACCTTAATATTTGACCTTTTGACCTTGATCTAGATATTTGACCTACTTTTCAAGAAAAGTAATATTGGCTATATCTTTTGATTTGTAGGTGATAGGGCTTTGATATTTCACATGTATTTTTCTTGTAACAATGCCATTCTACACATACCATAATTTTTTACCTTTTGACCTTTACCTAGCTATTTGACCTTCTTTTTTAAGGTTGTAAATATCTTTTAACTGGTAGGTGATAGGTCTTAAATATTTCTTATGATGACACCAATTTTTACGTAGTGACCTTGACCTAGATGATTGACACTCATTTCTGAAAATTTGAGAATGACCATGATAAAATGAGATAAGATGA
The DNA here is from genome assembly GCA_028142955.1 of Pinctada fucata. Lineage (NCBI taxonomy): Eukaryota > Metazoa > Mollusca > Bivalvia > Pterioida > Pteriidae > Pinctada > Pinctada fucata. The sequence goes on from AP027109.1 coordinate 53,774,495, forward strand.
AATGATAATTTGTAATTAAGAGGTCTGATATTTCAAATGAATTTCATTTGACAAGACTTTGTACTGATACCAATAATTTTGTTCCACTTTCTAGAATAATAATCAAACCGCTTCGCAGGCGACACAAGCATTCCTTGGATTGCTATTTTAATAATTTAGGTGATAATAGATTCTCTCAAATAATTTTCCATCCCTCTGAATTCTTAATTTTTGGGCAAAAAGCTGAAGCTCAAAGTTAGCAAAGCATTTAGGCAGCTTTAGCCTCTCATTATAAGCCATTCCTGATTGTTGAGCGACTATGCTCCTGTACTTGCCCTTGGCTTGACTTCGCAGAGTTTCTCCTTTCTAATCCAGTCCCCAAAATTACCTTTGTGGTTTGTACTCTGTTTAACTGTGTAAAAAAACACAGTTGCATCACATGAAATCAGTTGTTTGAATTCAATATTGCCAATACAATTATGTAATTGTACAAAATTGTCATTGTTATGGTAAAATGGTGCCAAGCCTAATGTATTAAACTTGTTTTGGTTCCAGTATAAAACAAAATACTGAAATGTTTATGTGGAGTTACTTTGCACACTCCCAATTTTCTAGGTTTGAAGGGAGTGGTTCATGTGACTTATTTAATATGAAGTTTATGAGCTATTATCATTTGATTCATATATTGGTTAAAAATGTCTCCCCCCCCAATGGGGAGGAGACATATTGGTTTTGGATTCGTCGTCCGTCTGTCTGTCTGTCTGTCTGTCTGTCCATCTGTCACACATCGTGTCTGGGCTATATCTCCTGAACCGTTTGCCCAATCACTTTCATATTTTAGTATGTTGTTGCTTATGACCCGAAAGTTTCACATCATCTTGACCCAAGGTCATGTGACCAAGGTCAAGATCACTTAGTGCATTTTTGATGAAATTATGCATACATTCCTGTCCGAGCTAGATCTCTTGAACCGTTTGCCGGATCACTTTCATATTTTAGTATGTTGTTGCTTATGACCCGAAGGTTTCACATCACCTTGACCCAAGGTCAAGGTCACTTAGTGCGTTTTTAAAGAAATTATGAATACATTACTGTCCGTGCTATATCTCTTGAACCGTTTGCCTGAGCACTTTCATATTTAAGTACTATGTTGTTGCTTATGACCCAAAGATTTCACATCACCTTGACCAAAGGTCATGTGACCAAGATCAAGGACATGTAGTACATTTTTAATGAAAACGTACATGCATTCCTGTCCGGGCTATATCTCTTGAACCGTTTGCCGGATCACTTTCATATTTTATTATGTTGTTGCTTATGACCCAAAGGTTTCACATTTCCTTGACCCAAGGTCATGTGACCAAGGTCAAGGTCACTTAGTGCATTTTTAGCTCACCTCGACAAAGTTGAGTGAGCTTATGCTATACCCCCGCGCGTCCGCGTCCGTGTCCGTGTCCGCGTCCGCGTCCGGTTAAGAAGTTTGGGGTAGCTCAATATTTGGCAAAGTACTGATGCTACAGTAACCAAACTTGCACAAGTGATTCATCTTTGGATGCTGAGATGAACCCATGCATCAGATGCTGCATCTGACCTACATTTCCGCTTGTTTGACTTGGTTGAGAAGTTTGGGGTAGCTCAGAGTGGCTTGGTTAAGAAGTTTGGGGTAGCTCAGTATCTGACAAAGTACTGATGCTGATTCATCTTGGGATGCCGAGAGGAACCTATGCATCGAATGCTGCATCTGACCTACATTTTCCACTTGATTGACTTGGTTAAGAAGTTTGGGGTAGCTCAGAGTGGCTTGGTTAAGAAGTTTGGGGTAGCTCAGTATCTGACAAGGTACTGATGCTACAGTAACCAAACTTGCACAAGTGATTCATCTTGGGATGCCAAGTCTGAAGAGGAACCCATGCATTGGATGCAGCATCTGACCTACTTTTTCCACTTGAGTGATTTTGCTTTAAAAGCCAATATAAAGCAAAGAATAAGTGCTACATGTACCAAACTTACATATTTGATGTATCTTTGATCAAACTTTCATAAAATGACCTTGACCTACTTTTTCCGCTTGAATGATTTTGCCTTTAAAAGCCAATATTGAGCAAAGTATAAGTGCTTCATGCACCAAACTTGCATATTGGATGTATCTTCGATCAAAACTTTCATAAAATGACCTTGACCTACTTTTTCTGCTTGAGTGATTTTGCCTTTAAAAGCCAATATTGAGCAAAGTATAAATGCTTCATGTACCAAACTTGCATATTGGATGTATCTTTGATCAAATTTTCATAAAATGACCTTGACCTACTATTTTCACTTGAGTGATTTTGCCTTTAAAAGCCAATATTGAGCAAAGTATAAGTGCTACATGTACCAAACTTGCATATTGGATGTATCTTTGATCAAACTTTCATAAAATGACCTTGACCTACTTTTTCTGCTTGAGTAATTTTGCCTTTAAAAGCCAATATAGAGCAAAGTATAAGTGCTTCATGTACCAAACTTGCATATTGGATTTATCTTTGATCAAACTTTCATAAAATGAAATGGACCTACTTTTTCCGCTTGAATGATTTTGCCTTTAAAAGCCAATATACGTGTACTTAGAAATATGTTTGAATTGAATTTTGCTGCCATGAGGTGAGCTTCGTAATCTGTGATTACCTATGTTTAATTGAATTATGCATACATTACATCACGTTGACTCAAGATCATATGACCAAGGTCAAGGTCAATTAGTATATTTTAAATGAAATTGTATTTGTTATGTGTATAATGTCCAGGCTTTATCTTTTGAACCGTGATAGGATTACTTCATATTTTAGTATGATGGTGCTGATGACCCAAAGGTTTCACACCACCGTGATCCAAGGTAATATGACTAAGGTCAAGGTCAAGTTTTACATTTTTTAATGAAATTGTAAATGCTATTGAGTCTGGGCTATAACTGTGGAATCGTATACGGGATCACTCTGATACATAAGTATGCTGTTTCTCAGGATTGGAGGGTTTCTTATCATGTTGACCCAAGGTCAAAATCATTTAGTTCTTTTGAAATTGTACTTACTAATCTTGTCTGGGCTATATCTCTTGAACCCTTCTTACAATTGTTTTCATATTTTAGTATGTTGTTTTTCAGGACTACATTTTTCTTATCACATTGTCCCAAGGTCACATGATCAAGGTCACTTCTTACTTTGGTAATGAAATAGTATATGCTAATCGTGTCCAGGCTGAATTAATAAATTGTCTATGCTTATCATGTTTAGGCTTTATATTTTGAACTGTGTATCCAATCATTAATTCAGTTTTTTGTTGCTCATGATCCATACAATGTAGGTTTCAGATCACCTATATTCAAGGTCATGTTACAAAAGTCAATTTCACTAAATATGCTTATAATGAAATGGTATATGCTAATCATGTTTGGGCTTTACCTCAAACAATATAATGAATCACTTTCATGTTTTAGTATGGTATTGCCCATGACTCAAAGGTTTCACATCATCTTGGCCTAAGGTCAAAGTAACTTAGAGGGAGGGGGGAGACATCTGTATTTTTTCTGAAAAACTTTTTTTTTAATTTATATTCAGTTTGGAAACCAGATCATATTCAAATTTTAGTATATGTTGTCCTTGACCAGAAGGCTTCACATCACCTTGACCAAAGATCATGTGACAAAGGTCAAATTCACATAGTCGTAGTACTTTTTAGGGAGCTGTGACAAATGTCCAGGGAGCTAATCATGTTAATGTGTGAGCAGGAGTGTTGGTGTTGTCAGTGTAGGTTGCAGTGGCAAAAACTAAAACCTGGGCTTTGTCACATGAACAATAAGATGTATAAGGGTTAGGGCTTTGTCATTTTACATGTAAATTCTTCGTGACTAGACTTTTCATTTAAGACCTTGATCTTTGATCTAGTGACCTTTGATCTAGTGACCTTTGAGTTTGAACAACTTTTAAAAACTTCAACCTGGGATGTATCTAATGAATTGTTAAGGCTTTGATATTTCTCTTGTACTTTTCATTTTGGACCTTGGCCTTTGACCTAGTGACCTTGACCTTGAAGTTGTACCTATTTTTTTGTCATTTGCGAAACTCAGCTCTTAATTTGATGAGATAGGTGAGCAGGCAGGCAAGCAGGCTGGTGGGTGTCAATAATTGGTTATCAAATATGAGAAGTGCATACGTGCATTTGAACTTCATTGAGTTAAATTATGGATAATACTTATTTATTTTGGGGTGAAAAAACATTGGAAATGGTTACTGGATCATATTAGAGTGTGTATTGCACTTACCATCCTGAAACTTTCTACAGTAGAAATGTTTCCCATAGTGAAGGATGACTCCTTTTGATTTTGAGGTCAAAAGGTCGAAGTTAAAAAAACTCTGATGATTGAAACTGACCTCTTGATCATACAAGAGTGTGTATTGCACCTATTAACATGATCATGATCATGAAAGTTGCCAGAAATGTTACCCATAAGTCAAGGATGACCCCTATTTAAGTATAGAGCACGTTGAGTAAATACTTCCAGTCAATGACCTGCTGTTTAACGAAATCTGAAAGGCATCTGCCAATCAGAGCTGTTTGCTAACCAAATGGTTCGAAGGACACAAACGTGATAGTGGGGCTTCGGTACTTGCTCATTGTAAGGTGTCTAAAAATTCTGTGTCGCTTGATACAGGGAATAATCTGGATTTGTAAAGGCAGGGGCCATGAAAATGGGCCAATGGCCCCTCTCTTTATTAAATGTATATAAAATTGACAAAAAGAGGGGCCATTTAGCCAAATTGAGGGGCCATCTAGCCAAATTGAGGGGCTGATGAACTCTTATTTGGAGTCCTAGACAAAACTAAATACATATTTGGATAGTTTATATAGGGGGCCCTTTCATATTTGAAGTCAGATTTCTCCTATCTCGAATAGTATTCTCATAATTTCACAATGGCCCCACCAAAGATTATCCTTGTGGATATAGAGGTAGAGGAAGTGACGTCGATAATGATAAAAACTTACAGACGAACGCTATAACATAAGATAAGATAGTTTACTGACCAAAATGGACCCTTGCAGGCAAGACTTTAACAGAAATCATCATGAGAAAAGATCAACAAATAAATTAATCTTTTGAATACATGGTAGTATTGGAAATCAAATCACCATCTAGTTCGCAAAATGGTATAATTGTCATATAAATTATGCTACATGTTAATGTGGACAGTGTTTTTTTTAGCTCACCTCACGAAGTCAGAGGGAGCCGATACGGGTTACTACAGGAAATAAAAACCTTCTTTGTATGAATAATGAATTGGCTCGATTTTACCAACTTAAAATGCCCGGAAGATTGTAAATTTGGTCTTTTTCGCTTGCGACATCATTGGCACGCATAAAAATGGAAAGAAAAAAAGGGGGGGGGGGGTCATGCATGTCCTTTTTTTTTCTCTCGCAAATTTCACTTTTTTACAGGACCCCTCCGTCCTGATCGAAAAATTTCCAATTTTGACGTATTTTCAAATCGATCTTTAGGTTGCATAAAAGACAAGATCAAGCTCAAAGTTAAATTTATTACGACTACTGGTCACATTTTATTGAATCTACATTGTGTATATGCTATAAATACATTTCGAACATTTTTTACCAATGGTGTGGCACCTTTTATTCAGTATTGTTCACCAGCCAAAACGGAGGGGAGTTATTATTATTACACCTATGCTGTCACCCTGTCGTCGGCGTCCGCACTAGTATGTTAAAAAGTTTTATTTCTCTATTATAAGTGCTAGGAAGTAGGCCAAACTTGCACAGATGATGCGTCTTTATGAGTAGATCACTAATCTATGTTCAAATGTAGGTCATGACCTACATTTTCCGCTTGAGTGCACATGTTAGGAAGACTTGGGTATCAATGTTAAGAAGTTTTATTTCTCTATTATAAGTGCTAGGAATGCCAAACTTGTACAGATGATGCGTCTTTATGAGTAGATCTCAAATCTACGTTCAAATGTAGGTCATGAACTACATTTTCTGCTTAAGTGCATATGTTAGGGAAATTTTTGTATCAATAGAGTAAATCCATTCATGCAGAATTTGTGAATAAATGAAATACTCTACTCCCCTTTTCTATTTTGTTTTTCTGTGGTAGCATTTTTTTTAGTTCTCAGTAGGACAGATTTTCAAATCTCAAAACAGTGTAATCTTTGACTACTTTCTGTTTGCCGTCATGAGGTGAGCTTTGTAATCTTTGATTACACTATGTTTTTCACAGGTAATGATATAATAGTATCTTTAAAGCCTTGTGCGGAGGTGAGCTAAAAGACCTTCGGCATAATATTTCACAGACACGTCTTGTTTTACCTTAGCGTGATATTTCATATCGTGCAAACCTTAAAAAAAAACCCGAGACAAAAATTTCATGCTCACCCCAGGGCAAATGACTACCTACACGCATATGACGTACAGAAACTTAACGCCGTTACGTAAAACCTACTCATGTCTGTCGTCACTTATTACATGCCGACCCATCACGGCTCATATCGGTATGTGAGTTTGTCAGACTTAGTATGTTTCATCATCTAATACAAACACCGCGAGGTATCGTTCTCACATTGTGCACATAGCTTTTTGTAAGACTTAGTGTTAAGCATCTTCTTCCATTCCATTCTTGAAGGTATATATGCATTTGGATCTTAAATTAACCTGTGCTTCTAAAACCTTACAGTGTCTCCAGAATATAAAGTAAGTTGTTCGTTATTTCATATCGCTTTTTTAGTCCACTACCGGCAACGCCGAAGGGGACTCTTAGTTTCCTCTCGGTCGGTCTGTCTGTCCGTCCGTCTGTCTGTCTGTCCGTCTGTCCCATTTTCAGTTTTCCGGACTTTTTTCCGCTGTTGTTGCATATATTGAACTCGTTTTTTGGTATGTGGATATATCTCTATGTGATACAGATCAAGTTTGAGTTAGCTTTCGATTGACCTAATTTTACAAGAGTTATGGCCCTTGGACTTAGCAAATTTTATGAAAATTTCAGTTTTCCGGACTTTTTTCCGCTGTTGTTTCATATATTGAACTCATTTTTGGTATGTTGATATATCTCAATGGGATACAGATCAAGTTTGAGTTTGCTTTAGATTCACCTATTTTTACAAGAGTTATGGCCCTTGGACTTAGCAAATTTTATGAAAATTTCAGTTTCCGGACTTTTCTTTGGTTCTATTGCAAATAATGCACTGATTTTTGGTAAATGAATACATCTCAGTGTGATACAGACCAACTTTGAGTTTGGTTTCCATTGGCCTATTTTTACAAGAGTTATGGCCCTTGGACTTAGCAAATTTCATGAAATTTTTAGTTTCCCGGACTTTTTCATGCCTGTTATTGCAGATAATGAGCTGATTTTTTGTATGTGAATACATTATAGTGTGATGCAGATTTGAGTTTACTTTAGAGTGAGTAACTTTCACAAGAGTTATGGCCCTTGGACTTAGCAAATTTCGTGAATTCAGTTTCCCAGACTTTTCTTGGCTGTTGTTGCAGAAGATGAACTAATGAACAGAGATGCAAGTCATAAATTTATACCGCCGGTAGGGGACTTATATCGCACAGCGATCATTGCATTTTTATTTGTTATACAAATTGCAGGTCACAATTGTCTTTAAAAAAGGGACATAGTTGCTTTATTTAAGGTAGAGCATCCCTCAGGTCTCAGGTGCTCATATTTCCTAAATAATAACTTTTACGATATTTTCACTTCCATATGTTCAAAGCTTATGTTAAACCTGATATACAAACAAGATATAACTCTTGGTTTCATGATTATGCCGTGAGTGTAGCCGTTTAAATTTTAACATTGGACCCTATTTGAAAAGTAAGAAAAATCCCTTTTTAGGGGTGATGAAATGTAACTATAAAAGTTGTTTTTTTTTTCCCAAAACCATATTAATTTGATAATCTGAGCAATATTCTGAAGAGAAAAAATAGGGTGTCCAGGCATAAAATTTCCAGAATTCTGACCTGAGGGATGCTCTACCTTAAATAGTATTAAATCATTTCATGTTTGAATGAAAAAAATACTGTTTCTAAAATTGAAATTAAAGATAAAGCAAATTAAAAGCACGTTCTTTAATTTTTGCATTTTGATTATCATTTGCTATGAAGGGGCAATGTCGATCAATAATTTATTCTTTTTTATTTTGTTTCTTGGTTTATTCATTTTGTTTAATGTGATAATATGTACGTACACATGTACTTCCTTTATCGTTACCTCATTGTAAATGGAAGGTTTTTTTTTTTCGTGACTCGAGAGAGCCAACACTCTTCTTAAATTTGGACATTTTCCTCTAGACGGCGATTGGCTTATAGAATTGAATTATTAATTGTTTCGTGGTTAAGTGTCTCTGAGTTGAAACGATTTTAGAATAGTGTTGGGAAAAGCCTACTTCTGTGACATCCTATGGTAGAAATGGTGTGGAGACATACCTTGTACGTCGTGTACACGAGTCACCAGGAACTACATGGAGTCGGATAAAAATAAACTGGCGAGGGGAAGTTCATCATTAAAACCTTATATGCCTATATTTTTCATTAAAAGTAGTTTTCGAATTATATCCTTTTTTAACACTTTTGGTTTATATCGATGAATGTAATATTTAATATATAGAGAGGGACCATTCAGTGGATCGCATGCGTGCATTAAGAGCTTAGCATTTTTGATTAAGAAAAAATGTATTCTAAGTAGTTACATGTAAGTGCATAATATTGAGGAGCTTTGCATTAAACTATTACATGTACATACTTAATATCTACTTTTATAAGAGAGTGCATCGCAAACATCCGATTTGTGTGTGACAATAGTCATATCATATCTTCCTATCATTCGCATGACCTTTTTCGAGATTTTGTTGATACGTCCAAGGTAGGCTAACCATTTTTTTTTTAACCGAAGGAATTATGCCTGCGCAATACTGAATAGTAGAATCTGGGGCATGTAGCGATTTCTTGGTATTGACTATTTCTGTACCGTTATTTCATTACTATTCTAGTATAGGAAAAACTTTCTAATTGGCTGATAATGAATAATAATTATAATGTTTTCACTACTGCAATATACTTCTGCTACACATTGCTTCGTTTCTCATATTTACCTTATACTAAAAAAAAATGGCTGATGTTTGGATTTTCACGTAAGCACTACATTGTATTGATTTTTAGTTTGATACAATAAATCTCTACTTACGTGATTTACAGATAAGGTGATAAGTTGACCTAAATTTATTTATTTTGTTGTTCGTCTTTATTATTTTTTTTCGTAGATAAGTCAACTTTATCCTAAAAAAAAAATTCCTCATTCTGACCGTACCTTACAATTACCGTTGGCGGATTCAAGGGGGGGGGGGGTTGTAGGGGACGTACTACCCCCTAAAATTTTCAAATTTATTGGTAACACGATCATTTTCCAACTACATAGAGAGTAAATGTTAATAAAAATTAACTACCTGTTAGTTAAAATAATTGTCAAATTCATCATTTTTCTTTGATCATGCAAACTTACTGAGACTTCGAAGTAACTCAGCAATTCTGGACATACGAGGGGCACAGGCACCAGATTCCTAGAGAGAAAACTTTAAATCATTCTTACACATTCGAGTAAAGAAAAGAGAAAAGGGAGTTTAAGATGTGGTTTTAATTTTTTACTAGGAATCTTGCGCCTGTGACGAGGGGTTATTGATATGTTGTCAGTCGCGGTTCTCTGGGTTGCAGAAGGTGTTCTGCAATATATTCTGCTGATAGACTATAGGTTCTCCGATAAAGAACAAACAATCAATGACACATACTATATGCTTCACTTCTGACACATATACGGGAAAATATTAAACTTGAGCGCCGCGGAAAGCTCACTGGTTAAAGGTGTGTTGTTCCATCAGGACAATGCTCTTGTTCACAAGTCTTTCACTGCCATGTCTGCCATTCATGATTGTGGCTGTAATTTGATTGAGCATGATCCGCCTTATTCACCTGATATTGCACCATCAGACTTTCATCTATTCCCAAAACTGAAAGCAGATCTATATTTCTGGCACCCACTTTCAGTCCAATGATAAGTCATACTTGCAGTGGACGGCTTTCTGACCAGTCAAGAGAAGTGGTATTGGGGCCCTTAAGCACTGATGGCAAAAGTGTATAGATACTGAAGAAGGGGCATCGTCGGAAACCCAAGGCATCTTCTCAGTCCAGGGCAATATATAGGCAGTGGGTTTCCGACGATGCTGAAGGGGATTATGTAGAAAAATAATGCCAATTTAAATGTCCGATAAAATTAAAACTCTTAAATACGAGGCTCACAACATAATTATCAATCAGCCCTCGTATTTGCACTTTATCCTCTCTTCGAGTCACACACATGGGTCCTAAAAGGCTCAAATGCAGGAGCCTCCTGGGGACTTCGCCCCTGGTCCCCCTGGGCTCCGCACTGGGACCTGTTACGTCGGTTTTAAAGATTTACATTGTATATAACTTATGCCTTTTTTAGCATTCTGATTACCTAAAGAATTGATGGGTTGGGTTGTCCTCCTGTTTTTGTGTGGTCATAGTGGCATAGTTTATTAGTTATCATGGTTATGTATGATTAAAAGTTTTGTTTTAAATACACAGGTAGCTATCCTTCAGACTAATGACTCAATTAATTTTCAAGGTATCATTTTGTGCTTCATAAGCAATATTTTGCTTTTAAGACACTTGAAGTCTATACAAGCTATGTTCATGATGCCGCTTCAATGTATACATAAAATGAATTCATCACGTAATGGATACATTATAGTTATAGTCAAGCCCCACTCGTTAAGCAAATGTTTAAGGTTAATTACTATGGAGTTGACAGTTGGGTATTCAATGCAATTTGTGCCGCTTAGGGTTTCGCTGATCGTGCTTATACTAATCCCCTTTAGCCAAAGGCCACAAGAGATTGGAATGATGTATGGGAAGATTAGACTCCAGGTCGATATAGCTAGTTATGGAGTAAGTCTTTGCTGGAATGAATTATTCCCAATCCGAATTAACTGGATATAAATATATGTAATTCGCAAATCCGCTTTAAGTCCGTCTCGAGTGACCCGAATCTTATTCACAAGTATCGCGAACAAAGAAGAAAATGTACTTTATGAATGATTATCGGATTTCCTGATCTTAGATAATGATTGTAATAGGATCTCACAGCTTGAGGGAATTTCATTCTGCCTATCCGACTGTCCGTCCGTTTGTCACACTTGAGTTTTCCAACCGTTTTCACATATGTGACAATACTTGGTTAAAATATGGCAAATGATACAAATTGATAAAGCTGTAGATAAAGTTTGTTTCAACGAAAAACAAACACCCCTCCCACTCCGAAAACGAAAAACAAAGTATTGACGAAAGATGAATAGAGGCAGAAAAAATCAACTGACATTCACAAGAAAGTACATTGAATCGTGCAAGTCTTGAAGTCTTTTAAATGTCAAATTACATGAAAGACTTTTCCTCTGTTTCACATCATACATTCTTCATTGTGTGTAGTCTGAATATGTAGGTGTTTATCCTTCAATGTAAATAATAGATTCGGTTCAGATAAACTATGAACGCCAAAACTCTCCACAATCCCGTGTAGAAAACGTCAGATCGATTTTGTGTATATTGACAGCACGCAGTCTGTGGTTTCTGTAAGGTTTTTGAAATCTTTTAGAATATTTGCCCCCGATAAGTGTAATCAGAAAAGCTAGAATTCCCTCATATTTTGTCTGGCTTATAAATAGCTATTTTATCCTTAATTATTTCCTCTCCACGTATGTTCTTTATGAAAATTTGGTGTAAAGAATTCCTGACACAGTGTACAAAAAAGTAATTTGACCGATATTTTATTGAAGGCTTTGATATTGACTCGTGAATTCTGTTCTGAAATCTAAGCGATTACCAATATGCTGAAAAAAATGAAAACTAGATATGCGGATATCAAGCAAATAGATGTCAATGTACAAATGTACGACATTTGTTTGATATCCCAGCCTGCTAGTCTAGATAACTGAACTTAACATGAACTCCCTCAACAATACAATTACATACGAACTTGTCATATATAGATTGATGTAGATTCACCAACAAAGCTTTGATAAACTAATTGTAAAAAGAGTACGACAAGCTGTTGAAGCAATGTAAGGTCCTTTCGTCACATTCCTAACACAGAGAAACCGAGCCCAGTTCTCCCGGATAAACTTAGCATTGCGCGAACTATTAATAAACTGGTATCGATCGTCATACTGGATTTTCTTTATTGTCCAATACCAGAATATAATTCTGTATCGCACTGTAGGGCAATTGATCCCGGGGAAGTTTGGAATAAGTTGTATGTGCATATAGGTCTGCTTGACTTTATTTTTGACTTGGCGTACTTCTTTTTTCAGATACCAGGAGACGAAATGTCGCACTTTCTAAACGTAAAGGTTTAACTGAAGGAACTTGGGGAAATCTTATAGTGTGTCTTACTAATGTAATATTGGATCTTTCCATACGTATTAGGGATTGATATATCAACAAAACACCGAGGTAAGATAAAAGGATACTTTTTTTAGATATTTAATTTCAAAGAATATTTAGAACCTATGAACATGATAAAACACGAAAAGTTATATATAATTCCAATACCACTTCAGATACCACGGTGATACGTTTAATGTGAACCATGTATATACATAATTATTATGTGACCATCTCATTTCGACTAGTGACACAATCGTCCATCTACAATACAGTGAAACAATCAAAGTTTCGATTCCACGGCACACAATATTGTTAATCTACCAAGACTACAACACACAAAATTGTTCGTTGTCTGACATGAGAGTGAGACATACACTGTATTGTCCGTCTGCCACGAGACACATTGTGCGCCTGCCACAACGTAACATTGTTCATCTGCAACGAGACACCATGACATTGTCCATGTGATACGACAACATTGTGTTCATCTGCCATAAGACACATTGTCCGTCTGCCACGAGGCACGATGTCCGTCTGTCACAAGATACATTCATCTGCCACGAGACACATTGTTCATTTGCTACGAGACAACATTTCTAACTGCCTCGACACAACCTTGTTTATATATGCCACGAGGCACATTGTACGTCTGCCACGAGACATATTCATCTGTAATGGGACACATTGCTAATCTGCCAGGATACGGATCGTTCATTTGCCACGACACAACATTGTAGATCTGCCACAACACAATATTGTTCATCTGCCACAACACAATATTGTTCATCTGCCACAACACAATATTGTTCATCTGCCACAACACAATATTGTTCATCTGCCACAACACAATATTGTTCATCTGCCACAACACAACATTGTACATCTGCCACAACACAATATTGTTCCTCTGCCACAACACAATATTGTTCATCTGCCACAACACAATATTGTTCATCTGCCACAACACAATATTGTTCATCTGCCACAACACAATATTGTTCATCTGCCATAACACAATATTGTTCATCTTCCACAACACAATATTGTTCATCTGCCACAACACAATATTGTTCATCTGCCACAACAAATCATTGTTCATTGGCCACGAGACACACTGAAACACATTGTCCGTTGGCCACGAGATGCCTTGTCGGTTTGCCATGACACGATTTATTGTTAGTCTGCCACGAAACAACATGATTGTTCATCTGCCACGACACAATATCTGCTAGGACAAGCGGGAGCATTTAGTGTTTCACACACACACACACATCATGCTTTAGAGAAGACATACTAAAGTACATGTAGTATGGAGTTATCGCAAGGTAGCTTGAAGTACGTTTATTCGACCCAGTATTCTTTATTATTAATGAAGATTATCACAGTACATTTTATTTCTGTTTTGTTTTTTTTTTTTTTTTTGATTGGGGGGGGGGGGGGCAGTCTGCCTCATCACTAGAACATAACATGTAGCGATCTTGACTTATACATTCTAAGGCTTACGTTTAGCGTAATGAATGTCATGACATTAGATAGGCATATGCATGATATGAGAATGTATGAGTTGGTTATCCCTTCAAACTTAAATGACATTATATCTAAGCTAATTACAGAAGATAATAAAAACTGGATTGTTAAGCCAGAGGTTGGGTGATGAAGGCTATTAATATCTCTGCTGATCAAATCGTCAATAGAGCCTCTCATGGTTCAGTAAAATAATTGAATCGAGCTTCTCTGATTCTGACAAAGTCACGAGTGAGTTATAATCATTGTAGGAGATAACCATTATCACTGGAGGCATTTCGATTCGCACTATCGTTGGAAGACGGATATTGCAGTCGCCTCTTCGCTTCTTTTTGTTTTTATGTTAAAAAGAAAAATCAGACATTAACAATGACAGTGTCGTTTTGTCTATAAACAATCTGTGCGTGCATCAACTGTAATTATGCTTCCCGAAAATATCCGTCCGTCCGAGGTCATATCTCCGAAACCCTAAGTTAGAACTTGATCATAATTAACACTTCGGTCCTTTCAGACAAAGATTCATCAAGGTCAAGGTCATTTCTAGGCTAAAAATAGCTATTTGCAATAGAAAAAATAAAAATTCATCAAAAAAAATCAGTGTTTTGTCCAAATGATCTAAAAAAATTTTTAATAATGATAGAAAAATGCATGATCTTTCACATAGATTACGAGTTTGATATTTTTTATTGCATTGAGGAAAGGTGAGGAATAGTTGCCATTTTTAGAAAATTAAAAGTAAATGTTTGAGATGGAGGATTAAACTTGGCAAATCCCAGGCTTTTTACCCTCTTATCCTCCCTTTCCCTGCAGAATCAAGCATGTGGTGGTATATAGATTTCCAAATCAATTTATTTTGTCGCCACCTCTTGATACTGTTTTTGGTCACTGGATGCCCCAGGCAGTCATGATAAAACAACGTTAATGAATAGTTTATAGGCAAATCAATACATAGATGCTGTGTTAAATCGTAAGTATGAAATATTCCCATGACTTACTGGCCTTAATTGACTTTGACAACAAGCTGTATCAGAGCTGTTTTAGAGGAGAATTAGACGTTCAAGTCGATTTTCCGCACAGGGAGCTTAATCCGATCAGAAAATGTCAGAAATAAAAGTGAAGTCTATCAATCAATTTTACGTCATGTATGATGATGCATGAGAATATTGCATCTCGAGATCATGCTATCAGAGTTAAACTTCTGGTGCATCGTATACTTGGTGGGGGAGGGGGGCGGGGGGCAGCCCATTTGGGATGTAAGGGGCGGAGCCCCCGTATATGATTTTGAAACAAAATATACGTAAATCTGGATATATTTTACATAATGTCCATGGGCCTTTTTCTTTGTGTATAAGATTTTGTACATTTACGTCTTGTTATGGTATACTATCTATGCTATGATATAAATCAAACACAGACCAACCCATGATATATGACAAACACATGAAGACTGTATTAGGAGTATAATACTGAGTTAATTGGATGAAATATGACAGGATTTGTCGATTCTGATGTTTTGATGACGTCAGTAACTTTTATCTGTACCACTCCTGGAATAAACTTAAGATTCTATCGGTTTCTGTTTGAACGTGTCTGTCAGTACGTCGTCTATGGTTTTAACATTGGACTGTTGATGGAGACCCGCTTTGGCCATCCTAGTATTGATGTATTAATTATGAAAAATGACAGCGGTTCCTTCTGTCTTTAATATAAAATTGTCTCTTTATTTCACAAAAGCACGAAGTAAAGTACGCTACTGTATCTGTGTATATGAAACAATAAATTAGAGATCGAGAGGTTGATGAGGAGGCAACAGTCATTTATATGTACATAAGTGTTCTCTTATTTAATTTCAGTTTTATTACTGACAATATGGCCGAGGTTAATGTACCACCAACGCCGACTATAGAGGAGTTTAACGCCACAGGAAGGACAGGTCGGAGAAACGCCATGGCGGACATTTTGGATTCCAAGCACGCCTCGGTGTCAACGGCAGATCTGCCTTTTGGAATGGAAAATCTCTCTTGCTCAGGTAAAACCTTACACGGAAGAAAAGGGATTTTCAGGACGATTGTTTCCTAGAAAACCATAGGATATTAATTTTCCTATGAACGAAGTGTTGCCTTTAGATTTTAATTATACTTTACTAACTTCTTTATGAGATGATGTATTTTATGTGTGGAGGTTTTATTTCTGTTTTACAAATGAGTGGGCAGAGATTATGAAGATGTACAAGGTAGGCGGAACCTTTATATGGTGACTGAAAGAAATTCCTTATTTAGGGAAATGGAATTAAGCAAATTTTTGATATTGCATGTACTGGGACAAACATTTTTATAGCCTCATTCCACAATGGATCTTTTAGAATTTCCAATTTAATCCATTTCCATAGGGATTTTGAACCAGGCTTGGGAAGGGGGGGGGGGGGGGTTCTGTGGTTAAGAGGTACTTAAGGATCTTAACCATGAAAACTCATTTGTTTTTTCAGTTCTTTAGATTCCTCTTTCATATGTTATTAAGTTAACTTCGTTTTGTTTGCGACAATCCAGTATACATGTACTACATGTAATTGCCAGCTCGAAAGCTTCTTTGTTACAGTTTTCGCTGCATTGATCATGTATGTTATATCAAGGTCGATATGATTGGCCAGTCATATCGTTTAAGCACAAAACGCTATATTTTATTGTTGCATCTGACATTTCCTTCTCCGTTAAACTCATCAAACTTCCAGCAGTAAAAAAAAATATGGGAATTTTATGAAACTCAGTTAATCATGTTAATTAAAGAAAGCTTGCAAATGTAGAGATACTCATGAGTATTGAGTTTTCATTTTCAAATTATATAAATACCACCTTAACTTTGCAATTATACAAATTATATATTGATATCGTCAAGGAAACTGGTGTATAAACCGCGGGAAGGCTAGACTGAAGTGTGATTGATTTTTGGTACCAACACACAAAATGGAAAGTATTTTCGCATCCTTTTTTTGTGTCGCCTGCGAAGCATAGCGACACTTAGGGATCACTTTGTCCGTTGTCCGTCTGTCCGTCCGTCCGTCCGTCCGTCCGTCTGTCTGTCTGTCTGTCTGTCACACTTTGGGTGTCACAGCCCATAACTTTTGATTGGTAAGTGATAGGGCTTTGATATTTCACATGTGTATTCCTTGTGACAAGACCTTCTTACACATACCAAAATTTTTGACCTAGTGACCTTGACCTACATATTTGACCTACTTTTCAAAAAAATTAAGAATGGATATATCTTTTGATTGGTAGGTGATAGGGCTTTGATATTTCACATGTGCAATCCTTGTGGCAAGACCTTTCTACACATACCATAATTTTTTACCTTGTGACCTTGACCTAGATATTTGACCTACTTTTGAAAAAAAGATCAGATTCGCTATATCTTTTGATTGGTAAGTGATAGGACTTTGATATTTCACATCTGTATTCCTTGTGACAAGACCTTTCTACACATACAATAACTTTTGACCTAGTGACCTTGACCTACATATTTGACCTACTTTTAAAAAAAAATTAAGAATGGATATATCTTTTTATTGGTGAGTGTTAGGACTTTGATATTTCAGATGTGCAATCCTTGTGGCAAGACCTTTCTACGCATACAATAATTTTTGACCTTGTGACCTTGACCTAGATATTTGACCTACTTTTGAAAAAAAATAAGATTCACTATATCTTTTGATTGTAAGTGATAGGGCTTCGATATTTCACATGTGTATTCCTTCTGACAAGACCTTTCTATACAGACCATTAAATTTGACCTTTTGACCTTGATCTAGATATTTGACCTACTTTTCAAGAAAAGTAATATTGGCTATATCTTTTGATTGGTAGGTGATAGGGCTTTGATATTTCACATGTATTTTCCTTGTAACAATGCCATTCTACACATATCATTATTTTTTTAACCTTTTGACCTTGACCTACATATTTGACTTACTTTTCAAAAAAATTAAGAATGGATATATCTTTTGATTGGTAAGTGATAGGGCTTTGGTATTTCACATGTGTATTCCTTGTGACAAGACCTTTCTACACAGACCATAAAATTTGACCTTTTGACCTTGACCTAGATATTTTACCTAGACCTACTTTTCAAGAATTTTGATCCACTTTCTAGAATAATAATCAAACCGCTTCGCAGGCGACACAAGCATTCCTTGGATTGCTATTTTTTTTTATTTTCATTTCACAGCAAATCGGATCTATTGCGTCATAAGTAAAATTGTCCTAGTGAGAAAGATATTTTATTCCGCTCATTGACTGCAGTCGACATGACAATGAAAAATATGAATGACAATGGTTCATTTCATTTCAAACCTCTTCCAGTAATCGGCTACCCGAACAGCCTTCTTTTTGAGAGTTGGCATAAAGGAGTAGGGCCACGAGACCCCTAGATCGGCCCTCGATTTTTCTCAAGAAATAAATTTCATGGGGAATACTTGATACATGTATCTCTCATGAAAATACACGAATGTTTTTTTAATGAAAAGAAATAGTGCAATTTAACTGTAATGACGTCATGAAGTGACGTCATGTTGACGTTATTGACAAAATGATGCGAAAATTGCTTGGAATTTTGTCTTTTGTGGAAGAATTCAATGTGGCCGCATGCGTTAATTGAGATGAAAGGTTTATGACGAAAGGATATAATGATGATCTGTCATATAATTATAATTTTCATCCTAGTTAATGCATGCGGCCATTGCCTTTTTTTTTTTTTTTTTTTTTTTTTTTCGGTTCCACTCCGAAGTCAATTTTTTGACACGTTTTTGACTTGTTTTCTGAATTTGTCAGAAATACTCATGTTTGAACCATTTCTTTGAATGATTCTTTTAATGTGTGATTTTATGCACTCATTTACAGCATATTTGTCACTTTTAAGTTGTTCAGTGGTTTGGTTTTGATTTAGAGCGAAAATTTCATTTTTATGTTTTGTTTTGTTTTTTTAATGAATTTTTATCTTAATATGAAAAAAACGGAGGGGGTATATTTTCATACATATTGGACTTCTTTTCCAGAACCATTGAAGGAATAAAGTACTAATGGTCCCCTATTCGCTATTTTCGAAAACCAGAGTTACTTCCCATTTGAGACGGTATCTGACGTAGACTGATTGTGACGTCATCAAATTCTATAGAAACAGTCCTAAAAGTCAGGGAAATGACGGTGTAAAATCGACGTTACCATACCATTTTCATGACGTCACAATGGTTTTACGTCAAATACCGTCTATAAGGGGAAATAACTCTGTATTCTGCAAATACTCAATAAGTATTGTCAGTGGTTTTTGTCCGGATCTGTCAATAGGTGGCGCTATCACAGGCAAAAGTATGTCACATGGGATACCCTCCTTTGACAAACTTCTTCAGAACCGAATCATACATGTACAAACCGAAAGCATCAGAATAATCTAGAAGGATGTCTTTATCAAAAAGTGTTGTTATTTTTGGTTCCACTCCGAAGTCAAATTTTTGATGCTTTTTTTACGTCTTTCGGACTTTGTCAGAAATGCTCATTTTTTAACTTTTTCTTTGAATAATTCTGATAATGAGTGATTTTGTGCACGAGTTTATTACATATTGCAATGGTTAAGTATTGACTGTGAAAATTTAATTTTTATGTTTTTTCATGAATTTTTATCCTATATAAGGAGGGGCTTATTTTAATGCATATTGGACTTCTTCTCCAAAACCGCATAAGGGATTTCGATTAAACTTGGTAGAAATGAAGTACTTGTGGCTCTGTGCAAGTGTTGAATTACTCTTTTGTGAACTCATTAACTACATATCATCATATTTAAGTCGTTCAATAGTTTGGCATTGACTTTGAGTGAAAATTTTATTATAAATATTTTTATGAATTTTTATCTTATGTAAAAAAAAAAGGAGGGGTGGGAGATTGGAATTCTTCTCCAGAACCGCCAAAGGGATTTTGATGAAATTTTGTATGAATCGAATACTCACGGTTCACTACAAGTGTTGTCGTTTTTGTCTTCATCCGTCATCAGATGGCGCCACCACAGGCAAAAGTAGGTCACAGGGGATACCTTCCTTTGACAAACTTCTTCTTGAGAACCGAAGCATCTACATGTATTTAGAAACGAAAAGCATCAGAATGATCTAGAAAATGTCCCAAGAATTGTTGTTTATTTTGGTTCGTTCTCGACATGTTTTCGGACTTTGTCAGAAATGCTCATTTCTTTAAACTTTTTTCTTTGAATAAATTAATGTGTGATTTTGTGCACACATCTAAATGCTTGTTAATTTTTTCCCCTTCAATTTTATTTATTGTTTTTATTTTTTGTTTTGTTTTGTTTTGTTTTTTGTTTTGGTATTTTTTTACGTACAAAAATGTGATTAGGGAATTTATTTTCCTAAATATGCAAGTGTTGTCTTTCTAGCATCAATTGCTACAAATCCTGATGGTACCTAAAGCTACTTTCATTTGAACACGAAAATATGGATCTTCCCTGGTAAAGTACAACTACAATTATTATCATTATGCATTGTCAGTGTGGTAAGAGTGTGCATGGGTATCAGGTGAGCTTTGTGCATCATGGGGCTCTTGTTTTTTCTTTCATTAAAAAGACGTTAAGATGAGAGAAAAAAATCTGGTCTAAATGACCTTAATTTTATGGCCGTAGCCTCGGTGGGATTAAAGAAAGAATTAAATGTACATGTTGAAACTGGGCTGGAGTCTATTATTAGTTAGGATTCCTACTTTATTTAACCCTGTCCTCCTGTTAGCATTGATATAGTTCTATCCTTGAAATCATTGCACAAAAACTGTAAATAAAGTAAATTAGCAGCCGTATCGATCTGCCTCTATAATAATGTTATCTTATCGACTGTTATAGCTTAATTCTCTGTTAGTTTATCTGTCATACGTCCCTTGTAATCGCACTGTTGAGAAAAAAAGTTGTGTGATAATGCTAAAACACAGAAAATGTCATTGACCTGGCAATATAAAGGACTTTGAAAGTCGTTTTCTTCGTGCACCTACATGGATGCTACATATAGTTTAGATTCACCGAGATTTGTTCCGTATTGTAAATGTTCATGTTGAGAGTTTAAATAAGGAGAGAATAAGTCAGACCTAGGTAGAGAGATTTGGTAAACCTTTATAATTCCTTATTTCTATCATCGATAAATCTTTATTGTATTTTAAAGATTATTTTTGTTACGATTCGCTTTGTGCACTTGCAATGTACTAAGTATTTTGTCTTCAATTTACATGCAATTGGCATGGGGGGAAATCTCGTGTCTCCTTCACCTCAGCTAAAAATGTTCACCTTCATTGACAGGCCAAAAAGAACATGTAAATGATAAAAGAGTTACTACATAAATAGTAAGCAGACATATTCTACTTGAATTGACCGTGAATGATGCTGAAAATTAATTTATCTCAGGAATAATGCTGTCGTCAGATTGTCTCATTGTAGATAAATCTGCAAATGGATTGCAAAATTTTGAATAATCTGTAAAATAGGAGTCATTCTGTTTGTTAACTGTTACGAAAGAGAGTAGGGGATCTCCAGCAACACTCAGTTGCATCACCCACAGCAAAACACAAAAACATCCCATGCAAAAACACAGAGCAGACAAGCACAGAAAGACACGCAAGAGGGAACAAGTACATGTAACACCAACACACAACATAGAAACATCAAACACAAAAGACAACATGTAAACCAACGAGACCAATGGGTATCCGGTGTCGAGTTAGGACGGCCATTTGCTACACTAGTGCGAGTAGCAAGTGATGTAGTTATCCGGATTATGTGTACACTACCCTCCAACTGTTCCGGTTACCCAGATGTCTCGAAGAATGCACGATATTGGTGTAAAATAACATCACTGAAAGATGATCATACAAACAGACAGCATGACACAGGGACCCAAGCAACACACAGATGGATATGTAAATGGATATGAAAATAGAGGGCGCTTGTACGAAATACACCCCGTGCTCTGCCGGCTTTGACGAGCTCATTCATGTTATCACCCGGGAGGTCCGAACAACATTCGGGGAGGACAGAGGGTTGAGACCCTGTCTTCTCTAACGAGGTTTGGACAGGATCCGTCATAGAGCCATGTTGTCACAGTCAGAGTGCACGTAGAACAACATGGCGGTAGTCTGAAATTCTCCATAGACATATAACATGTATAACGGACTGAAAACTGCTGAAATGACAAGTTGATGTAAATTTTCCGTTACGACTTTTTAAAAAGTATAATGTTTTACAGAAATTTCCTTCGACGGCAGAAGAAATCACCAAAATAGGGTTTTCTAGATTTAGTGAACAGGACAGTGGTTACCAGTTCCTGTTCCGCATATGATTCGGTCGATATGATGAATTATGGAATTATAAACCAATATCAACCTCGGCCTTGGTCGATATTGGTTTAATCACTCCATAAATCCTCATATTGACCTCGTCCCTGTGCAACAATTGTACAATATTTGACACGTCTTTTGAATGGTAAGTGAAAGGTCTCTCAAAGTACTCTCTTGCCTTGCCTTTAGAATTTGACCTATATCTAATTTGTTTAAACATTAGGTATACATGAATATATCAGGTATATATAGTAAAATAAATGCGATTCTTAAACCTTAATATTTTTTTTCAAAATTAAGGGTATTAAAAACAGTTAATCTTAAAAAACACAAAAACAAAAAACAAAAACAAAAACCAAACAAACAAACAAACAAACAAACAAAAAAAAAATAGAGAGAATCACAAAAAAAGGCTGTGGACAATTCGTTTGTTTATAAAACTAGAGGAGAAGTTTTGTACCAAGTAAGTTGTGAATAGCGGGAGGAGATAAGTGTACATATATCTGTATATTTTGATCAGAATCTGGGGTAAACTGTGGTTATGTGATGAATGTAAACATTAAATTCATATTCAATGAAGTCGGATATCGACCTGCCTGGAATCATGACTATTAATAATTGAAACGTCCGCATTGATTCTAGGAGTATATAATGTAATTAAATCTCACTAAGTCGCATGCTATACGCTGTGCACAACAACTCCTGCACAGAACTTCACGAACTTAAAGTTTACAGATAGCACGTACTCTTATCTTTTCTATTAATTAATTAATTTATTTATTATTATTATTAACTGGGTGTCAGTCAGGCAAATTGGCTGTTGAGGCCTATAATTGTTTGATACATTTTCAAATACTCATCAATTTATGGAAACTACAGAAAGTATTTACTTCTGGCCAAATTGATGAAATTAGATGACGTACAATTGATTTCTTCTTCTTTTTAGCGCACCTCGACGAAGTTGAGTGGGCTTATGCTATACCCCGCGCGTCCGTGTCCCTGTCCTCGTCTGGCTAAGAAGTTTGGGGAAGCTCAGTATTTGACAAAGTACTGATGCTACAGCGCCCAAACTTGCACAAGTGATTCATCGTGGGATGCTGAGTTGAACCGTACATCGGATGCTGCATCTTACCTACATTTTCCACTTCAGTGACTTGATTTAGAAGTTTGGGGTAGCTCAGTGTGACTTGGTTAAGAAGTTGTGGGTAGCTCATTTTCTGATGCTACAGTAACCAAACATGCACAAGTGATTCATCTTGAAATGCTAAGATGAATCCATGCATCTGATGCTGCATCTGACCTACATTTTCCGCTTGAGTGACTTGTTAAGAAGTTTGGGGTAGCTCAGTATCGGACAAAGTACTGATGCTACAGTAACCAAAATCACACAAGTGAGTCATATTTTGGTGCTGAGATTGACCCATGCATCGGATACAGCATCTGACCTACATTTTCCGCCTGAGTCATTTTGCTTTTAAAAGCCAATATTGAGCAAAGTATACATGTAAGTGCTACATGTACCAAACTTGCATATTGGATGTATCTTTGATTAAACTTTCATAAAATGACCTATTTTAAATGCCAATATTCATGTAGTACTACATAGAAATATGTTTGAATTGATTTTTGCTGCCTTGATTTGTGATTACCTATGTTTTTGTTTGTCAAAAGCACATCTAAATAATATTGTTTTATGAATGAAAAAACTCATTAAATTTCACGAAATGAAATTTTATATAATTACAGATGATAAACAAAACAACGTAAGCAGCAATACGGAACAGAATGGTGGAACCAGTAGTGGGAATTCTTAGCCAAGAGTTATCTTCCTTGTTATCTTGCTCGTCATCTCGCTACCCTTGGATGAATGCCAAATGTCTTTCAGAGTCAACATTATATAACCATGTGTAAATCTTATTGTCTACATGTGTGAATATCACAGTATGGTGAACTATGTATTGAATTTTGTTGATTACCTGCCGGTGTTATTTGTACATAAATGTGAGATACCATGGCAAAGGTACCAAAACAGAAAATTGTAATGTCTGAATATTTAGTTCCTTAGTATTGAGAAATGTTGAATATTATATTTTCTTGCATAATAATTATAGTATTAGCATCTTTATTCATACAATGCCATGTATATTTTATTTATCATCATATCATTCATATCTGTGCTGTTTCTTGTATATTGTGTATAGAATTTGGATTTGTTATCCGGTACAATTTTTTTTCCTTTTTATTTCATTTATTCAAAGTAATCCAACATGTAGTCCTGTTCTATTGTCCTTTGATTTTCAATATATAGATTTAAAAAAATACGGCATCAACTGCAGATGGCAGAATAATTGAACAGAATTGCAAATTTCTTAAATTTTATATGACATTTACAGCATAATATCTTGACCTTCTCAGTGGTCAAGTTTCAAATTAGAACTGTTAATTTGAATTCTTTATTAGCTCAGTCAGTATTTTTTTATTTATCGAATGAAATAGTGAATATCTGTGTTCATAGATTTTGGTTATCTTTCCCGTTGTGTTTTCAGATTTCAAGCAAGGATATATGCTATAGTTTTTTAATTATATATCTGTTAATTAATTACTTTGATTAATGAATATTCCGAAAGAACATTGATTTGAACTTAAAGTGAATGGATGCATCTATTTTGTTCTCTGGATTGTAATGTTTGTGATTTCTGTGTATTTATTTTGTATAAAGTTCAACTGTAATTCATAAATGTTCCCATTTCACACAAGTATCTCTTTATCAGAAAATCAAGAGATATAATGTTCAAAACTTCAACAAATCTCTTTGTTTGAGTAACAATAAATGAATTAAACTGCTTTTGATGAACAGAACAATATAATCATTTACTGTATAAGTACTTATTTTAGCGCAAACCAAATTTTAGTGCAAACAGGGTTAAATAGAACAAATTGACATATTAGCGTAATCACGAATTATGACTTATTTTCAACATTAATCTATAAAAGCTCAATAATTTAGTGTAGTCTTGAATCAGCAGTCTTTATTGCACTTATGAATCCCGCTAGAATAAGTTAACAAACGGTATCCTAAAGTTGTCATAATTGAAATAGATTTAGAAATTTCTTGAATGTTAATTGATAGTTTAGGGGTATTGCATGAAATGCATTCTCTGAGCACAGTTGTCTTCTTTTTACATGGGAAACATTAATGTATGCCACAGACTCTAAGAATCCCCTGCCAATGTAAAAGCGGACAGTGCTAATTAAAGCAGCTATGATGTCATAGTAGTGTTGCGTTAATATATGCTTTATCAAGGCAAGTCTATGGCAGTGATGTTGTAATGTAGGGCAACAGAATGTAAACTTGAGCAGCCTGGAATTTGGCATGAGTTACTTCCTCTTCCTTGGCATTGAATCTCGCTCCCAGTTCAGTACTTACAGTCTACTTGATCAATCTCACTGTTTTGTTGTGTTTACTTTATAATCTTTTTTTGCCTTGTTTTTTATGCTCCTTTGGTTTTGATTTTCTGGATCATTTTTTTTATTGTTACCATTTTATCCATTTTCTGCAAAATGATTTTTCTTTTTATATGTTTTTATTTCTTCCAAGATTAAAGTATACAAAAGACAATGTACTATGTAGAAATTTAGACCGTTGTGCATACCTGCCACCTGTTCTGATTTTAGCGGCATTTTTTTCTATTTTTACAAGCTAATTGTGCATTCCAGATTGAGACTTGTCTGTTTTGCTTTCAACAATTATTGCGCACATTGTGATCTGACCTAGGATGAAATGATTACAAACATGACAACTTTTAAGAACAGGTTATATAAAGATCAGGCAGTTGAAAAACCTTAAACATTTTGTAGAACTTTTTTCTTTGTAAAACTTTGTAGAACTCTTGAAATGTGTTAAGATCTGCCTCCATATGAATGTTCTGAAGGAATTTTCCTCATACTTGGATGGTGAAGAAAGTTATAGGGGTAGCAAATTTGATAGATTTATAGAGAAAATTTTCCCACCAATTGTTTTACTTCATAATCCTTTATAAATTACGGGGTGAATATTTCGCTTCACCATCACTACCTTGAGAAATGAATATCATATGTTTGATTTATATCACATATATGTCTCAAAACAGAAATAAAAAGTAATGCAAAAAAATTTGATGTATCACCCCTGCCTAATTCTTACGTGGACCTATACTTAACAAAAAAATATTGCAGTGAACGGCATCGACAAACTTTAAGGACAAAAAACAACAATACATACTGACTGACAGTGGTGATAGCTATGATACGGCGTCCATATATTTGGAGTATGCGCAGGAAACAAATAAACCCCAAAATTTACGCATCCCGTTTTTACAAGGGGTTGTCCAAAGTAAAAGTGAGTTTCCGACTTTGTGTACTGTACCATACTAGTGCGGGGTACAATCTCTCATGGGGGATCACTTACATGACCATACATATTTGGACACAAAAATACATGGGTTTTTGAGCAACAGAATTAG
Organism: Pinctada fucata; assembly: GCA_028142955.1. Lineage (NCBI taxonomy): Eukaryota > Metazoa > Mollusca > Bivalvia > Pterioida > Pteriidae > Pinctada > Pinctada fucata. Next base: position 53,801,370 of record AP027109.1, read on the forward strand.
AGAGACTTATGTTAGTAAAAAAAAGTTGTGAAAAGATTTATTTCTCTGTGGATTAAGTTGATAACTGTGAGGTTATTTTATATGGAAGACTGATACAAAAAAATCTTTACGGAAGAGTGGGGGTGGGTTCCTGACCCTGCTGTCCCACTTAACCATGTCCAAGGATTGGCAGGTATGCGTTGTGTGATATTTTGAAATCCAAAGGAATGTCCCTTACCTTTGTCGTAGAAATTTATAAATGAACAAAGTATAATATAATTTAGTTGAAATAAAGATGTATACCCTATATTCGACTAAAATAAGATTTTGTAATGAACTGAAGTTCATAACTTTGGTAATGCTAGAAAAAATAATTTCTAGCATTACCAAAGCAATTAACTTGATGTTAATTACAAAATTATAGTACTACTCAAACCCTCCAAAATATTAAAAATATAAATATAATTTTTTAAATATTTAAATGAATATTTTTAAATATTTCTGGCTCACAATATTTAAAACAAAAATGGAAAACCAAGAAGTTACACATGCAAATTACCGTGATTACAAATTTAAAATAAAAATAGCATCTTTTAGATAATTCTACATGATCTAGGGTGAATATGCCTTTATAAGGGTATATTTTCAAAGATTAATTAGAAGGTACTAGTAAACAGACACAAAAACCATTCCAGATCGATGACTAGAAAGGTGAATGAAAGCTTCGTGTGATCAGCTCATCTTTTACAACATGAGTTTATCTATAGTATGTACATCTGTTTGTAAGCATTGTTAATTGATGAATAGAACAGGTGAATAAAAGATTTTATGTTTTTATACCTTGGACAAGTTACAGAACATTTTGTTTCTTTCTCTACCTAACAAGACTAAGATAATCAAATTAAATGAAATACTAGGATATAAGGTATACAACTTTAAAGTACCATTATCTTTTTTTTATGTCATCTGTAAATGCCGTACTACATGTATAGGGATCACTTTGTGAGGTGTAAAGCATTCTGGTAGTCACAGTATTACATTAGATTTACAGCATTTACCCTGTATCTCGTGTCATATTTCAACCAATCTTTCAGGGAATGCTCGACATTCAGCATTTTTTTAAAAAACCAGATAATGTCAAGGTCACTTTCAAAGTCAAATTGCTTGAGTCAATTATTAGGACTTGCAACATTTTGTGTTTTTGAACACTCTCATGATTATTTTTACCTTCAAGTGCTGCTGGGTTAAAGATTTCTAGTCCTCTAAACTATGACATCATTGTTCTAGTCGTTGGTCACCTGAAGCATTTGAGTTTTTTTTTAACGCTCATCGCTTATTTATCAGCTTTTTGTTGTAAAAGTAATTAAGATTTACATGTACATTTTATTTGTAGTCATATTTTCTGCGTGGATATCAATGAATGATGAAACAATATTTAGCTGTAACTGTATATTCTATCTGTATGTGTAATGATTGTTTAATTGTAATTGGGTTCTTGTTTGTTTCATCATATTTTCATAATACCATTTAATTTTGTTAGATTACAATTCTTTATTAGTTCAGAAAACACTACATTAATGATGATTTCTGACAATATCCTTTAGTTATAACAATTTATCATAGACATCTTATCTTTCATATGTAGAAAGTAATTTTACACTTTTTGATTCTAATTCAAATTGAAGGTTGACGAGAAAACAGGAAATCTAAATAAAATGCTAGTGTTTCGTTTCCTCTTTTAAAACGTTTGAATTCATTTAAAGGTGCTTTTAATACCCTGCCGAAGATTGTTGTACGTTTCATGTATTTTAGTAACATTTTCCTATGGCAATTTTGATCTTTGTTTTCAAGCAGTTAGGTTCATGTATTATTTGTGTTAAATGATTTGAGAGAATAAGTTGTTTTAGGCTTTTTGTATATTGTAGTGACACAAAAAGTGGTGATTTCATGTTCAAATGATTAAAAAGCATAAAAAACCTGATGTATTTGTAATTACTTGAACTGATGCTTTATAGTCTCTACCAGTCGTACCTGAACCTTCATTCAAATTTTATAATTAGATTTGTTGTGAAGTTTTAGAGTGATTGGAAAAGATAACCTCAGAAGAAACTGACTTCCACTGATGGCATGGTATTGGCCACAATAAATGTTGCAGAAATTCAGATAAAATTTGAAAATAGATCAGTTTCAGGCTGGTATCAACAATTGCCTTCCTCGCCATAACTCTTACATATATTGCACGTCTTCAAATTCTTAAGATTATAAAAATTTGCAGCATGGAGCAAACATGCATGTTTCGGGTACTTTGTTTATCCTAATCAGTGATCCTCAATCCAAACAATGAAATCTCGCCAAAGACTGAAACCATGTCCAACAATACCGAAGGACGTAGCAGGATGGATGGGATATGATGCTTCAGGACCAGGGACATGTCCATTAAGCCCTATTTGTTAACATCCGAATTCATTATATCCCCTGCAAACAAAGTTGGGGAAGGGGTATATAGGAAACACCCTGTCCGTCTCTCCATTCGTCCGGTTAAGAAGTTCTTCAAATGGATTCTCTGTAAAAACCTAAAACAGCTGTCAAAGACATGTCATGGATTTTGATGAAACTTTCTGCAGTTATCATACTTACTGTAAGAACAATGTGTAATACTTGAACCACGGTTACCATAAGGTCCATTTTTAGGGTCATTTTTCGCCTGTTTTTGACTATTTTGAAGGTGAAAACCATAATTTGACACATGTTATGGGTCGGTGCTCAATGTGGTACTCTTGTTGGTGCTGTTGAGATTGTCATCAAGATCTTCATCTCATTTGTGTCACACTTATGCCCTTTTCCGTGTGGAGCTCGTGAAAAAGTTCCCGCGAGGGGTTTGACAGTAAGTGTTTTAAATGTTTTTACCTTGACATGGTCGCCTAGGGCGTCTTCGGCACGAATTTAACAACAGACACGAGTTAATTTTTCATGACCCTGTTGTTGCCAAAGAACTTTCCGACCTCCATGAAAAATTTATCGTTGTTCCTGCTGACAAAGCGACAAACAATTGATGGATTTCTAAAGATTTAAGAAAGGGACTGAATGCAGGTATTAACATTCTGAATAGGATCGTGTTTCAACTCATTCATATAGTCTACTCTCGATCTACCTGTGTTGTGCTTCATTGAACCCGGGTATTGAATTTATAATTACATCCTTTCTGATGGATTTCTAAAGATTTAAGAACGGGACTGAATGCAGATATTAACATTCTGAATAGGATCGTGTTTCAACTCATTCATATAGTCTACTCTCGATCAGTTTCCATCATTTCCTTTCTGGTGTGATCTCGAGCTGTTTCTTCTAATGCGCCTGCACTAATCAGTTCATCGACTTTAGTCTGAAATTCGGGGTCTCGTTTTCTCCAAATTTCATTAATCCATAGATCGAATCCGGTCGTGTCGTCAACACTTTCTTCTAGATTTTCATCACTTTCAGTATCGTTGCTAAACATGCCATCGGTATCAGTGCGGTGAAGCGGATCATGGTCATCAGACTCTATTTTCATATCCTCATTTTCCTTTGGTACCGATTTGGTACTCAATACATTCGGCCGTAGTCGAAGTGAATCGGGAGTTGTTTGTTTAAAATCGATAAGCAGGGATCCATGGGGTACTTCGATTGCCTTCTCATAAGCATCTAGGAGTTTCTTGGAATTTCCTGGAAACATCTGTCGGGCCAATGCTGTGATCTGTAGCTGGTCAGGTGGATTTTCAAAAACAACCAAATATTGCGTGTTGAGATTCATTTTTCTGCTTCCTTTGCCTTTGTTGAATAAATTCTGCAAGATGCACGCTACACTCAAGTTACGATGATGAGCTCCTTCATTGAACATTTCACAGACGTCTTTGTTTTCCGTTGCATCTTTCATGATATCGTCAATGATGACAAAAGTTCGTTCTTTGGTATCAAAATAGGCATCATCGTTCATCTCTGTAGGAAGGTTTTGAATAAATTGCATCTCAGGTATGTAAATTTGGAGTTCGTCATATAATGGCTGCCATCGTTTGTAGATCCATACGATTCTGTCTGGTGGAGAAGTGATCAAGTCATTTCTGTTTAACAAAAGAGTCTTCATCCACGTAGTTTTCCCACTCATCGTTGGACCAGCAACAATCATGTGAAAGGATGTTGAATTTGAATGAGTGCTGCATCCCGTATGGCTCTGTATCGTCTGGTGGTGGTGGTGGTGGTGGTGACGTTGGTGGTAGTGGTGGTGGTGGAGGAGGAGGGGGAGGAGGTGGTGGTGGTGGCGTTGGTGGTGTTGGTGGTGGTGGTGGTGGTGGTGGTGGTGGTGGTGGTGGTGGTGGAGGTGGTGGTGGTGGTGGTGGTGCTGGTGCTGGTGGTGGAGGAGGAGGAGGAGGAGGAGGAGGAGGAGGAGGAGGAGAAGGAGGTGGTGGTGGTGGTGGTGGATATGCTTCACTGGATGGTGAATATGGATTTACTCTTAGATAGGGGGTTGAAGTTTCATGAACTGTTCTTAGATGTCGTCGCATAGCATCTGAACGAGAAAAATTTCGAGAACACACTGGACACGTTGTCGACCGCATGATGATATTGATCAAAATGATGGTACTTTCTATTCGTATATGTTTTTAAAGATTTCACATTTGAGCAATTCTTCTTCCTGGTGGTCCACCGATGTAAGGTTTGATGGCTTTCTGTAAGGGCTTGGTCGTCTTTGATGCCTTCAGAGGCATATGGATCCCGCTTCGTCCTGGTGGTCCACCGATGTAAGGTTTGATGGCTTTCTGTAAGGGCTTGGTCGTCTTTGATGCCTTCAGAGGCATATGGATCCCGCCTTCTTTGGCGACATATTCATATTGGGATTTGGCTCTCTCCGCAAATTCCTCAGCAGGTGTTAATTTCTGATTAAACTGACGTACGGAGTAGTCGTATTTCGCTTATTCTGCCATTTTTTCCTTGTCCTGTGAGCTTAGTTCTGGTCTAACTGGTTTCATAACAGCCTTGGGTTTATACCTTCCTTCACCAAGTTGTATTACAGCTTTCTCTCTGAGCGCAGCGCCATATACGTCGTCTTTGACGTTAATGATTCTGTCGTATTTCCATATGTATTTTCCTTTTTGTATTTCTAACTCTGTGTTAAACAAGGACCGAATTCTTCATGTCCCAAAATTTAGGCTCGGAGAAGTATTGTTTTCTAATGTCAAACGGCATGCTGCGATCCGTCTGATGTCTCGAGTGAAAATGACGAAAATGCGAGAATAAAGCCCTTTTATTCTTTCTTCGTAAATACAAGAGAAAGAACTGTTTCGAGCACAAGAAAGGAGGCTGACTTTAAATCCTTGTCCAAGATCCAGAAATGTATGCATTCAAAATCCTTACAACGCAAAGGTACAGGACAAGTGTTCTGAAACTCCAGGTTTCCCGTTTTTGTGATGTAAACACGTCGCAACAGCGGGGTCTGGTTCTGGTTTATGTATGACATGTCACAAATATCTGCATACACAAATATTTCGTTTTGAAACCTATCTTTCCCCACTCTGTTTATGCCGAATTCGATTAAATCAATCGTCCAATTCCCATTAAATTTAAGTCCTTTGTTGATTTGAATTCTGAAATCGTAAGGATTATTGTGAGGGAAAATTTCCTTACACTCCGTGGAACGCACAACCATTCGGACTGACATCTTTGATGCAAATAAATTATTGCAACCAGACAACTGGCTTTATATCTTTTTCATTACCTACCCCCTTCCCCCAAAAAAGATGAGGGGGGCGCCGCGCATTCTCTTTCATTACCTCAACACACTCGTTCATACATGATTGATCTACAGACGGGTTGATTGACATACATCGTAAAAAAGGGCACTCGAACGTGTCCATTCAGGTGTCATTCATACGTCATCTACCAGGGGTGGGTTCGTTGTATAACGCGTTCTCCAATCTTCTAGTTGAAGAGGCGTGGTCTGTTTCAAGTGTCTTTGGCCGAGTTTTTGATCGGTTGCCCTATTTTCCAGTTGCCTACCCCCATTGTATACGGTTATGTCATTCATTGATTTCCATTGTTTTGATTCCTTTCAGAATATTTATTAGATCCCTTTCAGATCTCATTTCAAGTGTAATTACTGCTGCTCTGAGAGAGGAACTAGGATTACATTCAGCACCTGGAAATCCAACATACACACTTACAAAGTTATATGTATCTGAAATACTTGACAACCACAAATCCGTTATCGAGTCCATCGGTATTCATACTTATGAATCTGATCTTTGATGAACGAAAACAAACCATAGTGTTATATTTGAACCACGGTTGCCATGGTAACGGGGTCAATCTATTTGACACCCCCCATATATACGAGAAATAAGACATATTGTGGCATTCTGTTGCCATGGAAACCATGGTCAAAATTTACTTTATGATCACAAAATTTATCTTTGTAAGTTAAACTCTAACAAGAATATTAACTTTTTCAGGGGAGGTAGTTGTTGATAATCAGTCAAATTATGTGAAAATTTAGCAAAAATAAGGTCTAATTTTAGGCTTAGTTTTGGTCTGTTTTTGATTATTTTAAAGGTTGAAAACCATCATTTGGTGCATGTTATGGGTATTTAAGGTCAGGTTGGCGACTTTTAATAGAAATGAGGTAGAAGAAAGATGGATATGTCCACATGTAGAGGAACATCTCCTCGAACTATTCAGACCAAAAATTCTAAATTTGCACGTCTCGTTTTTTGGCTATAAACGTAATTTTTTTGGGCCTATTTTAACATTTTCGTCATTTTATAGAATACCACATTATAACTTTACATACATCTGCAATGCATGAAAATTGAAAAAGTCATATATACCCTTATTTTTCTGGATTCTTATAGCTTGTGTATGAATTAAATCCTGTTTTGAAAAATTCTGAGAAAATAAACAATTCTAAGGAGTGTATTTTCTTATAAATAAGATTTTGCTGGTTGCCATGGCAACAACTCGTTATTTTTATTAATAGCTAGAAGGTCGCCAGGTACACAAATTTTTTTCGATGTATAGAGCTATGGTATTGCTTTATCCTAAAGCAGTCAGACCAATATGTACCCGAATTCGTTTTTTAGTAAAATGACTGTCTCTATGAATAGCACAATAATTTATGCAAAAAATCAACCTTTTGACCCAAAAACATAGAGATTTACTCGACGTTCGAATTTCTAATTCTCTCATTTTTAAAGAGTATAATGAATAGGATATATTCTGATATTTGAATCTTTAGAAGGAGAACTCATGCCAAAATGACAATTTTTTTTTCCTATTTTCGGCGATTTGTCATTGAAAAATATGCATTTTTCTCAAAATACCCATTCAGCAATGAACATTTCATGGAGTATTATTTTTTTTTGTGAAATAATGCAACAAACTGAGCTTATACCATTTATCGTCCATGTCGGTTTTAAATATTACGTGATATCAAAATAGAGTTATCTCCCTGTAGTCGCAACCCTAACCTTAATATCATCTTGCCAAAATAAATGTCCATAGCTGGAAAAAATCAAGAAATAAAATTTATGGTGAAACTCAATGCCAATCAAAATCCGTTACTATAGCAACTTGGAATCAATACTACCATATACCGCATATTTAAAAACATTGTTTTTCCTCATGTTTGAGGCCTATGATTATGAAATAGCATACCTGTATACAAATTACATTTATCATTATCAATTGACCTTTAAATCATTTCAAGGTCATCTCTCCAAATTTCAAGGTCATTTCTAATTTTAGACTAAAAGTTAGACAAACATCAGGATTTCCAATTACTTTAAATTCATCAGGATTTCCAATTAATCTAAATTGATTTCTCCAACTTATTTCATTAGATATTTTGATTTTAAATATTTACAGTTGAACAACCGATCAAAAGAGGTAGAATTCATCACAATTTTGTTTAATTGTATTTCACTTCTATGTATGCCATACTTTCAAAACAGCATAAAATTGAGATTTTCTAAAATTTTCTTGTAAAATATGTGATATTTATTTGGGTCTTCAATGGACTTTGATAAATTTGATACTCATCCTAACAAATACATTTGTAATACATTTCTTACTTTTACCGACAATTGATTGTTTTACCAAGGTCCATACTGTTTACTGTTAATCATGTCCCTTTTAAGTAAAAAATGACCAAATTTCACCTGAAAATAGCAAATAATTTTCAATGACCTTGAAAATTTAGCAAATTACCTTGACATTTTCTCAAGGTCATGATAGCATCAAATGGTCTTTTTATACATCTACATACCAAGTTTTGTAACGATAGCAGGCATACATCTTTAGAAATAAGCTTTTTACTTATGGCAGGTATTTACACCTTCGTACCAAATGTTGCCATGGTAACCTATTTCAAAGGCATATAAACAGAAAATTCTCACTTCTACGTAAATTTCCTTCGATTCCCATGAAGTCCTAGGATAATACTCTTCAGGAAATAGTCAACTGTATTTAAAATCTTGTGCAATTTCATTATTACTCATGTCAAAATTAAGTGAAATATAGGTAAAATAAGGCCTAAATTGGCCGAAAATGGCTCATTTTGAATAGGCAATATGTTCTTGAAATTGAAGCAAATTTACGTGACACACAGACAGAAGGAGCATCGAAAAATCAAATTGTATTAACTTAAGAGGACTTAAATAATCTTTTCAGAAAATTACATATACATTCAACATTTGTTTCCATGGTAACGGGATGCATAAAAATGCCTTGGTTAAAAGTGTTTTGATACAAAACCTTTGCTACCATTGCAACGGAACGTCGGAGAAAAAATGGAAGGTCAATTTGTCCTCATGAGGACATCATATTAACCTTGTACACAAAAAATATCCAAAATCTGAGACATGTCGTGGCCAAACATGTCTGATTTTTTATTAGGTTTTTACATAGAATCCATATTAAAGTTTAAAGAATGATTAGTGACATTCTGGATTGTGATTGAATGGCTGTCATCATCACCAAACAAGTAATACTGACCTGATGTGTACATCAATATAAACATCGAAATAATCACCGAGTTTGACAACTTTCTATGGAACTGTTGCGACGGGTGTTGCATGCAATAAGGAAACCCTCCCCAGCACCTGGTCTCACTTCGGAATGTTATTCATTAATGATTTCGAGGTTCGCAACCGTTCCTATGGAAATTCTTATGATTTTGCCTTGCATTCTCGACCTTAAGACTGAATAACTGATAGGTACTTCTTTAATGTTTATTTCTATATAGACAGCCTCAGACAGTGCATGTTTTGTATATATTGATTTCATTTCGTGCATGAACATCGACGATGGTTGTAGCTAGCCAAATAGGGGATGCTTACTCCTCCTGGGCACTTGGTCCCACCCCTGGCTTGGTGGGGGTCCGTCGATGCTCAATTTGGTGCTATGTTGCGAGTGCTGCTGAGATTGTCGTCAGGATCTTCTTTATCTCATTTGATTTAACAAAAAATTAAACAAAGATTAATGTCCATTGCAGGAAAAAATTAAGAAATAAAATTTATGATGAAAATGACCATTTTGTCATGAATAGTAATCAAAAACCGTTGTTATAACAACTTGGAATCAATATTTCCGTATACCACATATCTAAAAACATTGTTTTCCCCATTTTTGAGTCCTATGATTATAAAATAGCATATCTGTATACAAATAACATTCATCATTATCACTCGACCTTCAAATCATGTCAAGGTTATCTGTCCAAAGCTGAATGTCATTTCTAACTTGATGCTTTTAAATTTGAAGAAGTTTTGATTTCTTTTACTTGTTACATTACATATTTTCATTATAAATATCTACAATTGAAGAACCTATCAAAAGAAGAGGAATTCATCACAGTTTTGTTAAATTGTATTTCACTTCTGTGTATGACATACTTTCAATAAGAGCATGAAATTAAAATTTCCTCAATTTTTCTCGTAAGATATGTGATATTTATTTGGGGCTTCAACGGACTTTGATCATTTGATACTCATCCCAACCATTAATGCATTTATCACACCTTCACCTCTAATTGATTGTTATACCAAAGTTCCATATCATTTACTGTCATGACAAATATGGATATCTCTTTTGACTGAAAAATCATAAAAGGACTAGGTGCGCTAACCCTACAAATCGGCCCTACAATTTCGAAAAAAAATTGCTTTTAAAGAGGTATTGAACACTTGGACGCCTTATTCAATTTTTCTAAAAAATTCTGAAATTATATATTTCTTGTCTGTCCTTGACTATACAAACTTTTATTTGATTCTATCCACAGGGAAATTTTCTACGAGACTTTGAAATATGCATTAATCGACGTTTTCGTGAATTTCTTGATGACGTCATAATATTGAAAGTGTTATTCCAGTTCTCGTAAAGCTATTAGAAATTAATTTTGATTTTACTTCCAAAATATCCATAAATGTATTGCACTCACATATTGAAAAGATAAGATGAATTGTGTTTTAAACACAGGCAGGATACTTGAATAAAAGGTAACACTGTCGCTAAAAAATTGGAATTTCGAGCTAATTTACTGTAGTTGCTTGTTAATTATTGGAAATCCTGTGGATGAATCTTTGTCAAAAATTACAAAAATTATCAAGAATGTCCAGAAATGCTTTCATGGTTGAATGGGAAAAGTTGAATTTAGGATTAAAATATTACAAGCCTTTATATTTTCCAATTTTTTCTTCCAAAATCGTCCATTTTCAAAGAAGTGACATGTGCTTCCCTGTAACGTTAATTTGTAAACAAATACACCGTGAAGAAGATTGAATTTTCTATTTTATACATGCTAAGTTTCAATGCAATACGTTCAGTAATTGTGTTTTTATTGCATTTTGATTGCGAAGGTTTGTGACGCCATTTTTACCAATAACGTCGAAATGACGTCGTGGTTTGCTCATGGATAAAACTCCCAAAGTCCTAAATTTCGAAAATCGCCATAATTTCTTCAAATGACGCCGGAAATTATTCAAATTGCATTAGGATACTCAAATGCGTATATCAAGCAGAGTATCAATTGTTTTAAGGGAGTTAAGAATGTACTTTTCCTAGGAAGCGAGAAAACAAATAATGCCGCCGCCATCTTGGTGTTCAAACCCTCCTTAATAAATGAATTATTACAATTATCACTTTTTGCGATATTGCATGTTTGAGAAAATATGGCGTCATAATTTTGAGCCTTCAAAACGTCACGCGCGTGTGTATGTCGTTACGTTCTGACGTCATTTGCCCTGAATGACGCAAAACAAGGGAAAGTCATCTTATCTTACAAACAAATCTTTTAAATTCGTGTAAGCTCCAGGCCTTGCTGACAACTATTTTATGCAAATTAAAGGGCAAATTAGAAATCCATCGATCGGTACAAAAATTATAATGTGCAAGGCCTGTAGCGCAATTTAATTCATAATTCTGGATCGAAATTTCGCTCATTTATTAGATTAATGTTTTTCAATGATATCAATGCTTTTAGACGTCTTGTGCATCGTTGTATTCAGCATAGGACTGTCAAATCAAAACAGGCTTTCCTGATTTTGATTCACCATACATTTGACTTTTAATAAACTAGAATATTATGGATATATGAAAAACTTTGAAAAAAGGGCCGAAATGGCAGGTTACCACACCTTCTCCTTTGGCCTGAAAATAGCAAATATTTTTCAATGACCTTTAAAATTGAGCAAATGGCCTTTACATTTTCTCATAATTCATGTATCAAAATATTCAGCATTTAGAAAAGATTCGATTTACTCATGAGTAATTACAGCCATTTTTATGGTATCTTTATTTTTCCCGCGATGAAGTTTTATTTTGCACTAAAGAGGAAAAAATTGTTCACGAACCCGCTCGATGTTATCTCAATGAAAATAATAAAAAATATTATAAATGCTTTTTCTGTGAAAATGGGCAACCCCCCCCCCCCCGGTTTTCATGATACTTATGAAAATTTACAAAGTCTTTGAAAGCAAGGAGAAGTTTTAAAAATTACTTTCTCAAAATATAGATATTAATCTCTCTAAAAATGACAAAATAATTTTTGTAGAAGTCGATTTTTGGGGTCCACTTTAATATTTTGAGAATTTTAAAATATCCGAAACACATGTTGGGTGCATACATGTAATAAAGTGGCTTGAAATTTCCTTGAAGAAGGTATAGAGTCGGAACACGTCCGTATTATATTTCCTGTTGCAGTGTGGAGCAGCTAAACTCGTTCCCCGTGACTAGAAGTTTGTTAAGGTAGAGTATCCCTCAGGTCAGAATTGCAGGTATTTTTTTTGCCTGGGTACCCTATTTCTTCTCTTCAGAATATTGTTCAGATTATCAAACTTATGATTGTGATTTGGGGAAAAGTTTTATAGTTACATTTTATCAGCTCTTTTCCTATAGGGTCAAATGTTATAGTTCAAACGGCTTAAGTTCTCGGTATGATTATGAAACCACCAATTATATTTTGTTTGTATATCAAGTTTAACATAAGCTTTCGTAATCTGACGTAAGCACTTACTGCTACTAAAGAACACATAACTAGATATTGTGAAACGGTTCTAAACAGGAACGATGTAAATTTATTTTGGTCTATTAAGAATTCAGGGGATGTGATTGACAAAATGAAATCGGGAAATTTCCAAGCCAATACGATTTCTTCATACGACCTCTCTAATATGTACACCACACTTCCTCATGACAAATTAATGATCGATTATCTAATCTCATTAAATGGTGTTTTGATCGAGAGCGGAAAACTTACATTTGTACATTTTTTTTTTGTTTTTTTTTCCTCGACAGACTACAAATCATACAAATCATGGACATGTAGTGACCTGTGTAATACCTTGTCCTTCCTCTTGGACAATATTTATGTTAGATTTGGTGAGGATCTATACAAGCAGGTTGTAGGAATTCCTATGGGTACTAACTGTGCGCCTCTTGTTGCAAATTTATTTTTATACACTTATGAAAAAGAATTTATCCAAAATCTTCAAAAGCAAAGAAAATTTGATGATCTGAAATGTTTCAATAATACTTTTAGGTATCTGGATGATATTCTTACCATTGTCAATCCTGCTTTTGAATTATATAAGAATGAAATTTATCCACAAGAATTAACACTTAACAAGGCAAACGTTACAAATACAGAAACACCGTTTTGGACCTAAATATCAAAATAGTAAACGGAAAGATTCATACAAGTGTATATGACAAAAGGGATGATTTTGGATTCAACATAGTAAATTTCCCATGGCTTGACGGTGATGTTCCAAGATTACCGTCATAAGGCATTTACATATCACAGCTCATCCGGTACGCTAGAGCATGTACTGATATTCTGGATTTTCACAGTAGAAATTTACATATTACCAAAAAACTTTTAGGTCAAGGTTTCCGCTTTCATAAACTAATTAGGACTTTCTGGAAATTTTACAAAAATTACGGTCAACTTCTTTTAAAATTCGGATCTATACACGCAACAGAGTACATTACTTTGGGTATTACACAACCTGTCTTTTATGGTGATATGATAAACAAAATTAGAAGGATCAAGGTAGGCAGTATAACCATCGAAAATGCGTCAGAATCATCAAGCGCCTTCTATACCGTGGATATGATCCTAATGTCACCAGACGGACACTAGGCTTGTTACTTGACCAATCTACAGTCTTGTACAAGCGCATCCTTGAGACTTGAACTCTGACTGACTGTGACGACGGGACTCCATGACGGGCCCTGTCCAAACCTCTTTAGAGAGGACAGGGCCCCGACCACCTGTCCTCTCTGAATGTCAGTCGGACACCTCCATCTCTTTTGTCATATACACTTGTATGGATCTCTCCATTAACAATTTTGATATTTAGGTCCATAAATGGTGTTTCTGTGTTTGAAACGTTTGCCTTGTTTAAAATTAATTCTTGTGGATAAATAACATTTGTATATTTCTCAAAAACAGGATTGTCGATAGCAAGAATATCATCCAGGTACCTAGAAGTACCAATGAAACATTTCACATCATCATTTTTTCTTTGTTTTTGAAGATTTTGGATAAATTCCTTTTCATACGTGTATAAAAATAAATCTGCAACAAGAGGCGCACAATTAGTACCCATTGGAATCCCTAAAACCTGCTTGTAGAGTTTCTCACCAAATCTTACATAAACGTCTTCCTATCTGAAAAAAAAAGTATTAATTGTTCAAGCAAAGGCTATCTAGTCAATTATAGAACATTCCAATTAAATCTTACATTCTTTATTACGTATATATTTAGTAAAATTTGCGAGTTATACATATAGATTTGACGACTAGGGTTCAAGTTGCATTGATTTAAATGTCAAATTTTGCCGAAATTTTGTACAAATTCAAAGAATAATTTAGATATCTCACTGAAGCATAATCTTTGATACAATACACTATTCTGTCAATTCAATTGACGCCTGTCCGTACAGTTTTTAAGTATTATAAACACTGTACAAGAATATTCGATGCCTAGCATGTACGATTTGCATCCTGTCCCTTCTCCCCCTTTTTTCTCTCTTTCGATTTACATATATTTCGGCTTATTGTACAAATTATGAAACCATCATTTTCTGTGCATGAAAGTGATATTAAGTTGGTTTTTAGACAGCTTTTTTCTGTCTATTTAGCGAACGGTTCGAAATGGGGGGGGGGGGGGGGTTACTGAGTTGTTTGGAACGAATGAGTTACTACATATTTTACGATAAAAATAACAAAGATCAATTATATGTATATCTTTTTTTAGATAGTACCTTTAAAAAATACCTGTTAATAAAATAGTTTGTAGATGCATTAATGAATATCGTATTCGATTATAGATTCACATTACGCCAAACCGAAAATAAACCAACATGCAAACGGTATGTGTGAGGGAATTAATCCATAGATTAAACATGTTTATTCCTTCAAGTTTTCAATAAAAGTTAGATTGAAATGAAACTAAAAATTCTTTTGTACATTTTAGTGAACCAGGGATGAATGCTTTATTATCACTTAAGTTACATGTCAGTATATATATACAATAGCTATAGCGTAGTCACCCACAACACCAAGTAAGTTATCGATTTTCATAATTCAAAATCAAAATGGAGAGATAGTGTTTGTTATATTATTCTACTAGTAAACATATTATGATAAAGATTCCATTTGCCAAGTCAATTATTTTTAAGTTAAACTGGTCAATTAAAGTCAAAATATCGAATTTTAAAAGATATATGCACGATAAACTCCGTAGCGCGGGAAATGGCGCGAGCGTGTTACTAGGACTTTTACCATCAAGCAGTAGCGGTTCTATAAATAGATTAAAACAAAACTTAAATCGTCAAATCATCTGTGAACACCAGATTCGAGTCTATCTTTAAATACCCTGATGTTATCGCAGAGCTTACCTACCTCCAAGAACATTATGTCATCACACCAGCAGACAAAGCCTCAAATAATTACACATTTACTTGCAAAAAGTACTATTTCGACAGACTAGTTAAAGAGTTGGGTTTAAATTCGACACCTGGAAATCCCACTTATACCCCAATAAACCTTTCTGCTTCTGAAATAATACTAGATAATCACAAATCAGCTCTTGCTTCCTTTCGCTTCAACACTGATAATATAGATTTAGATTTAAAATACTTATACTGCAAACCTAAAATGCATAAGAATCCGTACAAACAACGTTTCATCGCTGGTTCCTCAAAATGTTCTAGAAAATCTGTATCGATCTTACTCACCAAAGTTTTATCTGAAATCAAATCTGGGCTTCAAAAGTATTGTTCGACAGTATATTCTCGCAGTAGTATCAACCAGATGTGGATTTTAAAGAATTCGAAGGAACTTTTAGAAAATCTGAAATCCACATATTTTAGTAGAGTCCATTAGATCAAAGCCTTTGATTTTTCGACACTTTACACTACAATTCCACATTCTAAATTGAAAGAAATACTCGCAAAATTTATAAGTAATGTTGGAACAACCGCAAATACAAATTTATGGTTGTTAACTATGACAAAACCTACTTTGTAAAAGAAAAGTCCGATTCTGAAAATAAGTGCACTGAAACAGGTATCATTCAGATGTTAAACTTTCTGATCGACGACATATTTGTGGTGTTTGGAGGTAAGGTCTTCCAGCAAATTGTCGGAATTCCAGTGGGGACCAATTGTGCCCCACTCCTTGTCGATATTTTCCTTTACTCCTACGAAGCTGAATTCATTCAATCTTTGGTGTCTGAAGGGAAGAGATACTTAGCTTCTGACTTCAACTTCACTTACAGATACATAGACGATGTGTTGTCCATCAATAATCAAAAATTCGCGGATTACCTCAGCAGTATCTATCAGAGCTTGAAGTAAAAGAAACTACAGAGACAAATAATTCAGCATCCTATTTGGACATAATGTTATCCCAAGACAATGATGGTCACATGAACACCTCACTCTATGACAAACGTGACGACTTCAATTTCAGCATTACAAACTTTCCTTTTCTGAGTAGCAATATCCCTTCATCGACTGATTATGGCGTGTTATATCTCAGTTGATACGCTATGCCAGAGCAAGTTCCAAATAAACGGATTTTGCTCTGAGAGCTAGGCGTCTTTCAGATAAGCTTCTCAGTCAGGGATATGTTTGTGACCGACTAACATTGTCACTGAGGAAGTTCAACGGTCGATATGGGGAACTTGTCATACACTATGATGTCCCACTCTCCAGAATGGTGGATGATATTCTATCATGGACAATTTGAACCATCCAACCAAAGGTTGTACTCTTTGTCTTCCGAAATGGAAGAAACCGGATGTGACAGTTCAACCGAATTAAGGATCCAGATCCCAGTTATTTTTCAAGTACTTTCTTACCAAAAATAGGAGAAAAATTCTCAAATCGCACCAGCTCAAACACATTGACACTACTTTCAAATGATTAGAAATTTTATTTGAATCACATAGAAAAAATGCCGTAAAGATTCAAAGTACACAACTTTTTTAATATTTTTTCAAAGTCATGCACCTGGTTCCGGGCCGGAATTATTCGAATTTTACTTTTCTGAGACCCATTTTCACACGTATTCTTCCACACATGTAGATGTCTCACACACTTTAAACTATATTCAGAAATTTATTTCATCTATCTAGTAAACTTTGACGGGGAGACAGCTCAAGATAAACATTATGTGTATTTTCCACAAATTGTTGAAAAAAATAAGAAAATAATGGGAACTATTTGACAGGACAATGCCCCAGATATGCATTAATTGGTATCTGTATCCTTAAAGCGGCGGGTGTTGCATGCAAGCAGGAGTTGCTTACTCTTCCTGGGCATCTGGTCTCGCTCCCATATCGGGAGTTCGCTTCTTTTCATATGGTGGGGGTTTTTATTTGTTTTCTTTGGTTCCCGTTTTATCCTGATTTTGTATGCCTTCGGTTTCTGATTTTCTGCCTTGCCGATTTTGTGCTGTAAACGGGGATATGGTCATTATCCATTTTTGTCATTTGGATACAACAAAGTTTGATGTTCCCTGCCTTGACGGTGATGTTCCTAGATTACCGTCATACGGTATCTACATTTCACAACTGATACGGTAGGCTAGAGCTTGTACTGATGTTTTCGGATTTTCATAGTAGAAATTTACAAATTTCGAAGAAACTTTTTTGAAATTCGGATCTATACAAGCAACAGAGTATATTACTTTTGGTATTTCACAACCTGCATTCTATGGTTACATAATTAACAAAATAAGAAGGATCAAAGATAGACAGAATTACCATCCAAATTGTGGTAGAATCATCAAAAGACATTTATACAGTGGATATCATCCTTCAGTCACCAGACGGATACTTGGCTTCGTCTGGAAAAATCTACAGCCTTGTGCCAGCGCATTCTGAAGAATTGCATTCTGACTGACTGTGACTGTGACTCCATGACGGGTCCTGTCCAAACCTTTTAGAGAAGACCCCGACCACCTGTCCTCTCTGAATCACAGTCGGACTACTAAAGTGTTGACATGTTTGAGTTATCTACAGCCGGCAGAGCACGGACTGTATTTTGTATGCCGTCTGTTTTTCTTATCCATTTACAGTTCCATCTGAATGTTTTTGGCCTGTGCTTTGTTACTGAATTAATTTTATTGCTAAAATTAATTCTTAATATTTCATTCAAGTCTACGGTAAAGTAGATACCAAGATATTCAATTGGTTCCTGTAACCAATTAATACTGTATACTGTTTTAAACATCCAAATAATTTTATCCCACTAATATCCCCACTGTGTATAGCCGTACACCGGATATGGGTACTATTTGTCGGCGTATTGGTACTAACGAGGCGGTAAACAAGTATGACATAGGTATTACCTTTAGCATTTGACAATGATTTGTGAAGAAAATATTATCTTATATGGAGTGAACATCAAGCAAATAATTCTGTGATGGTAAACTCAACATCGAAACCCTCAAAACAAAGGATTTGATCCGACGATAATAGTAAAATAACACAAAATGGGGTACCTAGTACACATAAAATTTCACATGTATGAAGTTTATATTCTTTTTAACGAAAGAAAGTACTATTGCAGATCATGATTCTGTGCACAGTCTATGTAGAAGTTCATAACTATTAAATATTAATCAAGAGTAATGTAGAAATTGCATCTATATTTTACATACGAGCTCAACAAAGAAATTGTTTGTGTACGGCATGTTATTAGCTAACTGTACGGCGTGTTGAAAAACAGGTACTAGCTAGGATTCCTTACAGATAAAATCCTCAAGCTAAAGACTCATGCAGATAAACTTATAGTTTTAAATTTCTTTCTTTCTTTTGAGATGTATATACATATGCGTATGATTTAAACGTCTTCAAATTGAATAGCATCATTTAAGAACAGATAAATTGGCAACGTGGACCAGACATGCACGTTTCGGGTACTTAACCCTCATCAGTGATCCTAAATTTAAACAATATAATATGCCAAAAAAGTATGAAAGTTACTATGTCGAAAAAGTGTACTGAAAGACGTAGCAGGATTGGTGGGATATGATGCTACAGGACCCACTTTTTAGAAATTTCAAGAAATTTTGATAACAGAAATTTAGAATGCGTTGAAGAAACGATCAACCGAAATTGATCGAACTTGGCTACATGTGCCCTCGGGGACTCCTGGTCCACCAGCAGTGACACTCACCAAGTGGTATAAATTTAAACGTCTTCAAATTGAATAGCATCATTTAAGAACAGATAAATTGGCAACGTGGACCAGACATGCACGTTTCGGGTACTTAACCCTCATAATGCTATATACAAAGCCCCAAAACCACGTGAGCCTCGAGTACTCGTAAGATATTACGTACACTTGTCTCGAGAAATTGCCATCTGAATAATTTGCATGATCATCTTCATGTTGACCCAATATTTTGTCGGAAGATATTTCATCGACCAATTTTTTATTGGGGGGGGGGATCGAACATAGTTTCGGCTTTTGTATTTGTCAAATGACTTTCATTTTCTGATTCGAAGCAGACTCGACAAGTTTCAACAAAATGCCATCATTTGATTTTTTTTCCAAAACAATGACCCCCCCCCAAGAAAAACTGAAAAAAATGCATTGAAACATTTAATTTTTATAAGTACCCCCAAATTTTTTCGACAACCTCTACTGGGCAGATTGACAACATGGACATGTTACATTATACTTAAAATTGACAAAAGGAAAAAAAAGTACCACACTATGATAATAGCTCACTTGAGCTTTGCTCAGGTGAGCTAAAACCACTTATTGACATACAGGTGCTGCTTTCCACATGCAGTGGCGGATTCAAGGGGATGACGTAGGTGGCGCACGCCCCCCCCCCTAAAATGTGCAAATCATAGGTAAAACGATCATTTTCCATATAAAAAGAGTAAATATTAGTAAATATTTAATACCTGTCAGATAATATAATTGTCTTCATCAATTTAAATTCTTTAATCAATTTCAGTCACGAGAATGGGTTCGAAAAGGCTGAAATGCGTTAGCTTCCGGGAGGCTTCCATGGTCATCCTAACAGACCCCTCGCCGTTTTACGCCCCCTCTAACTCAAAGCTAGATCCGTCACTGACATGTGTCATAACGCCGCTATCAAACATTTATGTATGTGCACCACAGACAGGGCTGTCCTTCTCTTTTATTGTAAATATTTTTTAAAAATGCATGCATAACACGAAAATAACGCCTTATGACCTGAGTGTTATTCAATACACCAGAGAAGTGAGAGGAGAAGAAACAAAGGAAATTTGTCCTTATTTCTAGAGAGTAGAAGCCATGCGCGCATCCAGCTTTTTTCACCGGGGGGTCTAAAAGGCCGGGGTCTGGGCCGCCTGTAGGCCCTGGTGGGGGACCATGGGCGAAGCCCCCTGAAGGTCATGGATTTCCACATTTTAATCGCCTGTAAACAATGCGAACTGAATACCTAAAACTGTATATGCAAGCTTATGGAAAGTATGGTAATTAACACAACTGATAAAAGTAATTTTAACATCAATTCAATATAAGTATGTCTTAGTTGATGTATCCTTTCAATTTACCTGTTCTGAAATGATGCTATTCAATATGAAGACGTTTACATTTATACCACTTGGTGAGTGTCACTGCTGGTGGACCAGGAGTCCCCGAGGGCACATGTAGCCAAGTTCGATCAATTTCAGTTGATCGTTTCTTCAACGCATTCTAAAATTTCTGTTATCAAAATTTCTTGAAATTTCTAAAACGTGGGTCCTGTAGCATCATATCCCACTCATTCTGCTACGTCTTTCGGTACGCTTTTTCGACATAGTAACTTTCACACTTTTTTTGTCTTATTACATTGTTTAGATTTGAGGATCACTGACGAGGGTTAAGTACCCGAAACGTGCATGTCTGGTCCATGTTGCCAATTTACCTGTTCTTAAATGATGCTATTCAATATGAAGACGTTTACATACAAGAGTTTTATGTATTTGGCGAGCGAAAGCGAGCCGGAAAAAATCCATATGAAAGAATTTAATCTTATGTCGTATTAGGAACCAACCCCCCCCCCCCCTCGAGATCTGTCAGATGTGGGAACCATGGTCCGTGGACCCCACCTCTGGCAAACCTCCGGTCCCCCCCCCCCCCCCCTTCTGGATCCGCGCATGGTAGAAACAATAAAATTAGCATATTGGGGTTCTTGTCCTGCTGTGAGTACCAATGTTTTATGAATACATTCACACCCTTGAACTCTTTCGTAACAAAGATGTGTAAAGACAGATGATGGTTCAAGTGACGGACAGGTACACATAGTAGGTGGATTGTCATCTTCGTTCCATAAGCCCCGAAATTGCTTTGCAACTCCGACCCCAAAAGCAAGTCGCCGTACACTACCTATTTCAACATGCCGTACAGTAAATTCTTTTTCGTCCAGCAAAATGCCATACACCTGGCGTGTATCTTTTTGGGAAAAAATACACGTTGTTCTTAGTAAGATCTTTACAAACCCATGAAATCATGATACAGTGATCAAATCGTAAAACATAGATATATTGCAAGTCTAGAAAAAAGTGCAATATGCGAATTTAAATCCAAACAAAGTTCTCAGTATGGAAAATTTTACGGTACTAGATGATGCATTTTGCTTTTAAAAGCTAAAAAGTCTTCTACTTAGACATATATATCTCATATAACTTCAAGGATGACTCTCTGTAGTAATGCATCATACAGTTGCTTTTGAAAGGAGCTGCCAGATTCAAATAAAAAAACGATGTTAGAAAGGGACAATCACACCTCATTTGTTAAAATCTCTCGCCTCAGTAGTACCAATACGCCGACAAATAGTACCAATATCCGGTGTCGGCTATACACAGTGATCCCTATCTCCCATCATCACTATCTCCCAAATCTCCACAAGAAGATGTACGGGGATGCTGGATCCCCTTGTCAGCAGCCCCGCCCTATCTTAAAAGTCAGAAGAGAACCGATGCTCAAATCACAATTTGATGTCTGCTTTTTTTTCCAAACGAGTAAATAATCCCCGAAATAAAGAATTGAAGAACCTTATCAATGTATTTCCATGAAACAGAGTCAAAAGTCGAGATGACGTATTAGCCCTGTTTTATTAAATTTTCAGTATGATACATGATATCATACAATATTCTAGTATTTTTCCCAATAAAATGGCCTTAAAGAAACCCCTTTTGATTTTCATGAATAATAGTATCTAAAACTAACTTCAGTCGATTACTATGGATCTTACCAAATAGGAACCAATGTCACTCCAAAATAATTTTTGATAAATGTACTTAAAAACCATATGTTCCTTGTGTTTTGTTATTTTTTGCCTCTTAAGACCATCCAAAATTTCAAATTAAGTACCTGGTGAATCTCATTTTGTCTCTGACTCTCTGTTCATTTTGTTGAATTACTTTACGTTTATTATTTCATAGAGATCAATACTGTCTTAAGGATCATCTCCACTATTATATTATTCCCTATAAAAATCTCTAACCCCATTCAATATCTTCTTTTGATTTAAAATAACTTCATTATTATTTGATATAAGTTTTATAATATTCTTATTAAAAATATTATCTTTTCCAAGGAGCAGAAATAATGACTTGGCTTTTCGCCGTATTCAATTCATTTGGCTATAGTGCTCTGAATTATACCTTTCATTTCATAGGCTCTATATTTCTCAAAGTCCCTATCTAAATTTTCCATAATATCATATAAAATACTTTTGTTATACTTTACTCTTCATACAATTCCTTCACAAAATTTATTTCATTAGAAAATTGGACATTTTCTCTCTATCTTTTCTTCTTTTTCATGTTTGAATAATTTACATGTATTGTCATTTCTATTTTCAACCGTAAGTATTATCATCTATAATAGATTGAGTCTCCCAGTTAAATTGAATATTTCCAAATTCTCACTATATCGATCTAGATGCACATTAATCATTGAAAATCAAAAAAAGAATCCAATATATAAAATTTAGGCATAAAATATATATCCCAGCATTGAGAAACTTAAATATGACAAATACACAGTGAATGAGTGTGCAAAACGGAAAAAATGAAAAGGGAAGAAAAATGTTTAAGTCAAATATGAAATTAAAGGTATTCAGATGATTTTAAAGTGCATAAAAAGCTGACAAATTGGAAAGAGAGAAAAAATTGGGTTGCCGGTACCGGGACTTACAACCCACAACCCTCGGGTCTATGAGTACATTTAACATATCTATTCACATTAAAATAAACCATCAAAGCTCTAAATAAGAAGATTAAAGCAAGTAATCAAAGCAAATAGTAATTTAACATGACAAACATGCAGTACATAAGGGCACAAAACCACATATTTATATAGTCTTAGAAGCATTTTGAAAATGAGCATTTCTGACATATTCCGAAAAGATGTCATAAACACGTCAAAAATTTGACTTTGGACTGAAACCAAAAACAAAAACACTTAATAAGACATCCTTCTAGATCGTCCAAATGCTTTCGGTTTGACGATATGTGCTTCCTCTCTGAAGAAGTTTACCTCCTTGACCTACTTTCATTAAAATCCCATCAGTAATTCTTGTGAAGAATTCGAAAATGTGAAAATTTTACAACGGACGGACATCGAATGACGGACGCTATGACAAAAGCTCAGTTGAGCTTTGATCAGAGCAGCTTAAAAGATAAAAAAGGAAGAAAAAATTGTTTTTGGTACCGCCGGGATTTGAACCTACTACCCTTGAGTTCATTGGGCATGGAAACATACCATATATACATTTTTTTTTAATTTCATTAAAAATCATTGAAGTTGATATTTTTTAGTTACATGTTAAACGTCTTCAGATATTGAATGGCATCATTTAAGAACAGATAAATTTACGTTTCAAACAATTATTATCAAAAGAAAATGAGACAGAAATAAAAAAAGGAAAAACATTTGGTGTCCCGCCGATGTTTGAACCCACTACCCTTGGGTCCATTGGGCATATTTTGACAAAATTCTTTAACTGTTGCATTTCTCACTATGAATATCAAAAATTATATCAGCAATTTCAGGGAAAAGGTTGAAAATGTCAAAAAATGACTATCCCCCTTCCCTTTTTAAAATTAAAAGATTCATAAAATGAAAACAAAAGCAAAAAAAAATCAGCAAAAATCCTTCACATAAGCATTCCTCTAGTTTATCATAGCTAAAAGGAACTAAATTGACACTTCCGAACGCGTGAAAAATTTGAGAAATTCCATGACGTCACAATGCAATTTCGATGTTTGACCGAGGTTCGAAGCTTGCTTTTCCGAGGTCAAAGCATTGTGACATCACGAAATTTTGCATTTTTTCCCCGAAATCAATCGGAAGGGTCAATAGCTGATTTTCCACCGGGCGGACATACATCAGACATCACACAATTTGGCAAAATTTTCATTGTGACGTCAAAATAAAAGGCATGACAACACATCAAGGTGGCAAATTTAGCCAAGAAGAGAAAAGAATAAAAGAAACATCAATTTTTGCATTAAAATTACTTAGTAAAGAAGACGTGAAAACGAAATTAACAAACTTGAATAACACATCCTTCATAATCACTCAGATACCATCAGTTTTTCAATCCATGCAGCGGTTCTGGAGAAAAGATTTTTTAAGAGTGGTACCCTCTGGGGCATATTTGACCCCGCCCTGTATCCACCCCTAAAGGGATCCTGTTGAAATGAACAAACTTGTTAGAGGACCTTTAGTACTTCATGCATACCAAGGTTCTTAAAAATCCTCCAAGCGGTTTGGGTGAAAAACTCTAAAATGTGAAAATTACCGGACGGACGGATGGACGGAGGACGGACGGACTTGCGGACGCCTGACAGACCGGTATGACAAGACCGGTCTTTTCGAAAAGGAGAGTTACCAGCCATTTGTGCAGGTATCTGACGTCAACGAATTATGACGTCATCAAATTCTATGGAAGCATGAAATTCAGGGAAACAGGGTTTCATATATGACGTTTTCAAAGGAATTTAATGAATTCACAATGCTTTTACGTCAGATACCTGAACAAATCGAAAATAGGACTGTAAAATCGAAAAGACAGAAAAGCTCACTTTGAGCCTTCGGCTCAGGTGATCTAAAAAGGACGCCTAAAGGTGGAAAATGCAGCACGTGTTTTCATTCCTCTTTCTCTCTTGTGTGTAATAATTCGTGAACCGAGTACCTTGTTTGCGGATTCCGCACATGTATCTACATATAGATAAAAATCATATCCATGATAATACAAAGTTCATTGAAGCTATTGGCTGAAGATTATGTAACGCAGTCGTTCCGCTATGCTTGACTTCAACGTAACATTGAGATCTGTGAAAGTTTTCTTATTCGTTCGCCAAAACGTGTAACGCATTGCCTCGTTTTAGAATTCCTCTGAAAGATGGCGCTGGGATTGTTTTGTTATTTACCATGGTTATGCCATATCATTCAACACACTGCACTGTGTCTCTGTAAAGGATTAACATATATTCTGATAGTAAAGGAAAGTTGATTCTTATTATCGTTAAGGGTAAGCGTCAAAATAATAATACTCACAGTAATTGTTCTTCGGCAAGTTCTAAAGAAACATACTATTAGTTAATCAACATCTTTTATTCATATAAAATCTTACTTCGGGCAACTATGCTCGGAAGGAAAAAATAAGGGTCGAATGATTTTTTTTTTCTTCTCAAATACCACATTATCAATATAAAAACAATTAAGATAGTGTAAAACACTTTAATTGATATTTTAAAAGACAAAACATGCTTCCATCATATGTAAACCAGAATGCATGCATTTAAGTAATATTAAAATGTTATGTATTTGAAAAATTTAACATGATACAATTGAGTAGAGCTGTTCGAAATAAAGAATATTTTTAAAATTTACTTCCATTTTTATTTCCATTTTATCTCATTCAGATGAAAGTGACGAATAACAAATATTTCAATTGGATTTGCTTTATGACAAACAGACTTGTAATAATGCAAATTTCATACATATGAAGGATTCAATAGTTTGCAAATATCTAATATATTAACCAAAATTTCAACAAAAACGGGGTTTTCTCTAGACATATATTTTTTTCTTATTATTTTTCTTTCTCACAAAATGTATTTGCTCTTTTAATGATTTTTTAGCTGAAAATTATCAATAGATATGCACCATATACATTTGTTTATTCCGTTGCATAATGATAAAACACGGATAAATGAGTAAAATGAGTCAATATTATAAATTGTTGAAATTCGAGTGGGAATTGTTCTCATAGTATGTATTTCAATACTTGCACTAAGTATATATCAAGTTCGAATTTCTATATTGTTCACACAAATAAGAGATTATTCCCCAGGTAGACTGAAGTCATGTATTATTCCCCGTGACCTGATGTTTGTCAAGTGTATTAATTACTTCTTTCCAGCTCTGTCACCTGAAAGAAGCTTTGTTTTGGCCTTTTATCAATGTGACATCAAATATATTTTTTTGCTATTCCGGAAACTAGCCATTTCACCGATAAATATCATCGAAATTAAAGGAGTTTAATACGGATTCTATGTAAAAACCTAAAAAATCAGACATGTTTGGCCACGACAAGTCTCAGATTTTGGATATTTTTTGTGTATAAGGTAAATATGATGTCCTCAGAACGAATTGACCTTCCATTTTTTTTCTCCGACGTTCCGTTGCCATGGTAACCAAGGTTTTGTATAAAAAAACACCTTTAAACAAGGCATTTTTATGCATACGGTTACCATGGAAACAAATGTTGAATGTATATGTAATTTTCCGAAAAGATTATTTAAATCCTCTTAAGTTGATACAATTTGATTTTTCGATGCTCCTTCTTTCTGTGTGTCATGTAAATTTGCTTCAATTTCAAGAAAAATTGCTTATTCAAAATAAGCCTTTTTCGGCCAATTTAGGCCTTATTTTACCTATATTGTACTTACTTTTGACACGAGTAAAATTGAAATTGCACAAGATTTGAAATACAGTTGACTATTTCCTGATGAGTATTATCCTAGGATTTCATGGGAATCGAAGGAAATTTATCTAGAAGTGGGATTTTTCTGTTGACATGCCTTTCAAATAGGTTACCATGGCAACATTTGGTACGAAGGTGTAAATACCTGTCATAAGTAAGAAGCTCATTTCTACAGATGTATGCCTGCTATCGTTACAAAACTTGGTATGTAGATGTATTAAAACCATTTGATGCTATCATGACCTTGAGAAAATGTCATGGTCATTTCCTCAATTTTCAAGGTCATTGAAAAATATTTGCTATTTTCAGGCCAAATTTTGTGGTTTTTCACTAAAAAGAGACATGATTAACAGTAAACAGTATGGGACCTTGGCAAAACAATCAGTTATCGGTAAACGTATGATAAATGTATTATTTGTTGGGATGAGTATCACATTTATCAAAGTCTAATGAAAACCCCAAAAAATGTCACATATTTTACGAGAAAATTTTAGAAAATCTCAATTTTATGCTCTTTTGAAAGTATGTCATACATAGAAGTGAAATACAATTCAACAAAATTGTGATGAATTCTACTTCTTTTGATCGATTGTTCAACTGTAAATATTTAAAATCAAAATATCTAATGAAATAAGTTAGAGAAATCAATTTAAATTAATTTAAAATCCTGATTTTTGTCTTAATTTTAGTCTAAAGTTAGAAATGACCTTGAGATTTGGACAGATGACCTTGAAAGGATTTGAAGGTCAATTGATAATGATAAATATAATTTGTATACAGGTATGCTATTTCATAATCATAGGACTTAAACATGAGGAAAAACAATGTTTTTAAATATGTGGTATATGATAATATGGATTCCAAGTTTTTATAGCAACGGATTTTGATTGGCATTCATGACAAAATGCTGAGTTTCACCATAAATTTTATTTCTCGATGTTTTCCAGCTATAGACATTTATTTTGGCAAGGTCATGTTAAATATCCATAACATTCACAAAATAATGGTTTTCAACCTTCAAAATAATCAAAAACAGGCCAAAAATTACCCTAAAATTAGACCTTATTTTTGCTTAATTTTCACATAATTTGACTGAATATCAACAACTACCTGATAACCCCCTCCCCCGAAAAAGTTATTCTTTTTTGAGTTGAACTTACAAAGAAAAGTTTTTATGTTCATAAAGTAAATTTTGACCATGGTTTCCATGGCAACAGAATGCCACAATATCTCTTATCTCTCATATTTATGGGGTTGTCAAATACATTGACCTCGTTACCATGGCAACCGTTGTTCAAATATAACAATATGGTTTGTTTTCATTGTTTTTTCATTAAGTATGATAATTAGAGAAAGTTTCATCAAAATCCATGACATGCCGTATCCAGCTGTTTTAGGTTTTTACAGAGAATCAATATCAACATCTTCGCACCATCCCTCCAATGCTATTTTGAACATAGATTTTATTTTGATATGCTACTGAATCGACCCTACAGGAAATTTGGAGCCGCGCACTCTCTGTAATGTAAATGTAAAAATCGAACTTCAAAAAATGAAAGAGGGCGCTACTGAAATTATTTTTGGTGGCTCCGCTGAAAGCATCACTGATGAGAATTTAATATTCGAAACACGTGTCTGGTGCATGTAAATTGGTTTGGAATTTTCTTCAAGAAGGTAGAGAGTTGGAACCCTTCGACATCAACAGTCAGGGGCATTACTGATTTCAGCACTATTTCAGAAATTACTATCATCAGTAATTTTGATTTTGGCTTTACTTGCTGCTTTATCTCCAAAATGACTGAATTCCATACTTTTTGTGTGCATTCTTATTACTAGAATTTCATTCCTGCGCATATTCATTTTATTAGTTCATTGGGTGCAGAATAGAAAGTACTACAAATCCATGGAATTAGATTTTCCTACATAATGTAGTAAAGGCAATCAAATGGACATAGTTTGAAATATGACGGAATTCAATTATTTTTGTGTAACAGGTTTCTATCATTTTGCATAATGAATATCTTTGATCGTGTTTAATTACAAAGGCAATCGAAAAATAAATTATAAGTATCAGTCATTTCCAATGAGGACTGAAATCAGTGATGTCCCTGACTGTTAAAAGCTTGAATAATTTCCCATTTGAACTGCACAATTCAAAAGGAAACTCGGCAAACGGGAAATTCAGTGCCCTTTTATGTGTGCGTTCAAGCGATATGCAATTTGGCTGAATGTTTATTTGTAAAATTGAAGTATGAATTGTAAAGGAAGTGAAAAGGGTGCAATAGCAGCTGAAATATATCACTTTGAAAATGTTCAATCATTTGTACACTGATTTTAAGCTAAAGAATGTTTTGCCATCACCATGATCACATTAAATATGTAAATCAATCATTGCACCGTTTTCGATTTCTAACATGTCTAACGACATTTGTATCTCTGTAAGGGAATTATGCAAAGTTATCAAATTGACTTCTTAGGAGCTTAATTTGGTGTTCCCTGAGCATTATAAGTCTCTTTTTGTGCTTGTCAAATCTAAAGTGTCTCCAACTTTCTCGAAGCGCGGGGACATTAAAACCGGTTTGTCCGTCGGTCCATCCGTCTTTTCGTCCGTCTGTCAGTTACAAAACCCTAACCTTGGACATAGCTTTTGAATGTTTAGTGATATGGCTTTCATATTTCACATGTGTATTCCTTGTGACAAGACTTTTCCGTGAACATCAATTATTTTTAACCGTATTACCTTGACATTGGAGTTTAGACATAACCTCAGACAGTTCATGCTGGTGCGGCTGGCCAACGGGGGATGCTTGCTCCTACCGGGCACATTGACTCACCTCTTGCTTGCTAGGGGTCCGTCGATGCTCAATTTGGTGTTCCATTGTGAGTGCTGTTGAGGTTGTGTTCAGGATTTTCTTTAACCCATTTGATCTACTTTTTGAAAACCTTTAACATAACTTTAACGTATTTTTGAATTGTACGTGATAAGGTTTTCATATTTAACGAGTATATTTCTTGTCAAAAAATATTTTCCCTTGGTCCAAAACTTTGTACCAGCGGGTGCGGCTATCCAAACAGGGATGCTTACTCATCCCGGGCACCTGGTCCCACCTCTGCCTTGCTAGAGGTCCGTCGATGCTCGATTTGGTTCTCTATTGTGGATGCTGTTGAGATTGTCGTCAGAATCTTTTTTTATCTCATTTCTATTTCGATCTATTGATCTCTCAATCATATTGCTCCGTATATGTTATATGCTGTGATTTCCTTGCGACATGACCTTTCCACGATTACCAACTGTTAAATGATTAGAGACAAGGACAGAATATATCACTTGTGTTTCTCTTTGTGACAATACATTTCATAATGTGCCATACTTACTTGACCTCAGTTGTTAGATTGATTAAAGGATGATGATTCATGATAATAATACTTACTTGGGTAAGAACAAGCATCTCTTCCGCAGGTATAACGGAACATTTGAATATCAACAGTTACAAAATCAGAATAAAATAGGAACCAAAACAAACAAACAAAAACCTCCACATGAAAAGAGGCGAATCCCCGATATGGGAGTGAGACCAGGTGCCCAGGAAGAGTAAGCATATCCTGCTTGTATGCAACACCCGCCGCTTCAATTCGGTAGAACTGTCACATTCGGTTACTTCCATTTTGGAAGAAATAGAGTACAATCTTTGGTTCGATGGTTCAAATGGTCTATGACAGAATATCATCCAACTTTCTGGAGAGTGGGACATCATGTAGTGTATGACAAGTTCCCCATATCGACCGTAGAACTTCCTCAGTGACGATGTTAGTCGGTCACAAACATATCCCTGACTGAGAAGCTTATCTGAAAGACGCCTAGCTCTCAGAACAAAATCCGTTTTTTTTGGTTCTTGCTCTGGCATAGAGTATCAACTGAGATATTAACACGCCATTAGCAGGCGATGAAGGGATGTTGCTCCTCGAAAAGGAAAGTTTGTAATGCTGAAATTGAAGTCGTCACGTTTGTCATGGAGTGAGGTGTTCAAGTGACCATCAGTGTCGTACATTTTGTAGGACAGCATTATGTCCAAATAGGATGCTGAATCATTTGTCTCTGTAGATTCTTTGACTTCAAGCTCCGAAGGATAGATACTGCTCAGGTAATCCGCGAATTTTGGATTATTGATGGACAACACATCGTCTATGTATCTGTAAGTGAAGTTGAAGTCAGAAGCTAAGTATCTTTTCCCTTCAGAGACCAGAGCTTAAATGAATTCAGCTCCGTACGAGAAAAGGAAAATGTCGACAAGGAGTGGGGCACAATTGGTCCCCATTGGAATTCCGACAATTTGCTGGAAGACCTTTCCTCCAAACACCACAAAAATGTTGTCGATCAGAAAATTTAACATCTGAATAATATCTGTTTCAGTGTACTGATTGTCAGAATCGGACTTTTCTTTTACAATGTAGGTTTTGTCATAGCTAACAACAATAAAGTTGTATTTGCGATTACCGTTCTTACTTGTAAACGCATTACTTATAATTTAAGCGAGTCTTTCTTTCAATTTAGAATGTGGAATTGTAGTGTAAAGTGTCCCAAAATCAAAGTCTTTGATCGAATGGACTCTACTAAAATGAGTGGATTTCAGATGTTCTAAAAGTTCCTTCGAATTCTTTAAAATCCATATCTGGTTGATACCACTGCGAGAATATACTGTCGAACAATATTTTTGTAGCCCAGATTTGATTTCAGATAAAACTTTGGTGAGTAAGATCGATACAGATTTGGTAGAACATTTTGAGGAATCAACGATAAAACGTTGTTTGTACGGATTCTTATGCATTTTAGGTATGCAGTATAAGTATGGTAAATCTAAATCTAAATTTGTGCTGTGGGCAGGGATATGGTCATTATCCATATTTGTCATTTTTACCACTGTTCACGTGTCACTGCTGGTGGGCACCGAGGGCACTTGTCGAGCAGTCTTTTGCTTAAATGGATAGAAGTCAAGAGACCTACAAAGTGGCTGGGGCGTCGCCCACTATAAAAAGTCCCCAACCTGTTGCGTCTACGGACACATACGCAACAGGTAACTTGGGTGTCCCTAGAATTAGCTTACACGACATTAGAGATGAAACATTTGTAGTTAGTAACAACCATGAGTTTTGGTATAAACATGCAGATGGGTATATTAAAATCAAGCCCTGTAAGATTGAAGTGGTCGATATACTAAAAGAGCACCTATTTTCACCAAGCGATTGCTCAATTTCTAAGTGTGGCATGAAGAACTGCAAAACTTGTAACATCCTAACAACAGACACTTCATTCTCAAGTAATCTCACAAAACAAACATTTAACACGCATAGTTTTGAAAACCTTAACTGCATGACATCGAATGTTGTGTATGGAATAGAGTGCTCACTTTGTGGATTGATTTATGTGGGCGAAACCAAAGGCCAGCTCCGAAAAAGAATATCAGGACATCGGTCAAAAATAAATAATAAAGGAAGTCAACTCCTTTATCGACATTTTGACCAGGTGGATCATTCTGTTTTATCTACGAGAGTCAGAATCCTGGAGAAAATATATTATCCCACAAACAATCCCAATTTGAGCACACCTCTCCGTCGCAACAGAGAAGAGTTCTGGATAAAAAATCTTAACACTGCAGCGCCCTATGGGTGCAACGATAACATCAGCACTATAGGAAACTTAACAAGTCCCGGTTGTCAATCGGTAAATGTGACTAGCTTATTCAACAGATCACAAAGAAGACATCGAAGTCATGGCATTCGAAAATATAATAGGCCTGAGATACATAGTTTCTCCTTCGATGACTTTGTTCCATTTTTGAATAAGCCTCTAGGCCTGCATTATATTCGTACCAAATTATACTCTGTTCCTTTACAGAAGTTACACGAAATCTACGATTATACGAAGGACCTCGCATATACCGATACACGTTCCCCAGAATACAGACTACAAGGAGTCATCTTGGACATTTCTACTTTTCGTTTATTTCAAGCAGTTAGATCAGATAAATCAGAGGAGAAAACAAACCGCCCTTTCATTAAAGTAAGATTTGCAAACAAAGGTATTGATAACTTGAATCTTGGTCAAATTTTGAATCACAAAACTGTCACAACAGTAATGCGTTGACAAGTAAGAACGGTAATCGCAAATATAAATTTATTGTTGTTAACTATGACAAAACCTACTTTGTAAAAGAAAAGTCAGATTCTGAAAATAAGTACACTGAAACAGACATTATTCAGATGTTAAACTTTCTGATCGACAACATTTTTGTGGTGTTTGGAGGAAAGGTCTTCCAGCAAATTGTCGGAATTCCAATGGGGACCAATTGTGCCCCACTCCTTGCCGACATTTTCCTTTACTCGTACGAAGCTGAATTCATTCAATCTTTGGTCTCTGAAGGGAAAAGATACTTAGCTTCTGACTTCAACTTCACTTACAGATACATAGACGATGTATTGTCCATCAATAATCCAAAATTCGCTGATTACCTGAGCTGTATCTATCCTTCGGAGCTTGAAGTCAAAGAAACTACAGAGACAAATAATTCAGCATCCTATTTGGACAATTATGTCCTACGACACTGATGGTCACATGAACACCTCACTCTATGACAAACGTGACGACTTCAATTTCAGCATTACGAACTTTCCTTTTCTGAGTAGCAACATCCCTTCATCGTCTGCTTATGGTGTGTTCATATCTCAGTTGATACGCTATGCCAGAGCAAGTACCAAATATACGGATATTGTTCTGAGAGCTAGGCGTCTTTCAGATAAGGTTCTCAGTCAGGGATATGTTTGTGACCGACTAACATCGTCACTGAGGAAGTTCTACGGTCGATATGGGGAACTCGTCATACACTGTGGTGTCCCACTATCCAGAATGGTGGATGATATTCTGTCATGGACCATTTGAACCATCCAACCAGGGATTGTACTCTATGTCTTCCAGAATGGAAGTGGCCGGATGTGACAGTTCTACCGAATTGAGGCGACGGGTGTTGCATGCGGGCAGGAGATGCTTACTCTTCCTGGGCACCTGGTCTCACTTTCATATCGGGAGTTCGCTTCTTTTCATATGGTGGAGGTTTTTGTTTTTGTTGGCTTTGGTTCCTGTTTTGTCCTGATTTTGTGTGCCTTCAGTTTCTGATTTTCTGAGTTGTCGGTTTTGTGCTGTGGGCAGGGATATGGTCATTATCCATATTTGTCATTGTTAGTGTCGAAGCCAAAGGAAGCAGGAGCTGATTTGTGTTTATCTATTATTTCAGAGGCAGAAAGGTTTGTTGGGGTGTAAGTGGGATTTCCAGGTGTCGTATTCAAACCCTACTCTTTAACTAGACTGTCGAAATAGTACTTTTTGCAAGTAAATGTGTAATTATTTGAGGCTTTGTCCGTAGGTGTGATGACATAATGTTCTTGGAGGTAGGTAAGCTCTGTGATAACATCAGGGTCTTTAAATATAGACTCGAATCTGGTATTCACAGTTGATTTTAATCGATGAATTCTAGATAAAAGTAACCCTCTGATTGATTTTATCCATTCGGAAAGGGTGTCGAGCTGAACATCCTCTTTCTTTGCCCAACGTCTTGCATATTCCATGATTATTTTGACATTTTGGTTCCTTGTAAACGACATACTTTCTCTGTATTTGGGACCCTTTTTTAACAATTCTCTCAACTTGTCGTTCTTGACTATACTAAGGTCACCAGTAATAACGTGTCCACAAGGAGAGTAGTTGAAATACGATGAAGAACATTCGCAAGGAAGTGGATGTAGTGAGGGATTACTTAAATCAATACACTGCAAGAATCGTTTGTAATTATCAATTTTAGATGCAACTGTTGGTGTGTAGCTATAGGAAATACAGGGAGTTTCTTTAAGATTTGAAAAGTTTTATGTTGCCCATTGGTCTCGTCGGTTTATGTGTAGTCTTTTGTGTTTGATGTTTACATGCCGTGTGTCTCTTTTCCGTCTCTTGCTGTACTCGTCTTTTGTGTTTTTGCATCGGGGTGTTTTGGTGTTTTGCTGTTGATGCTGAAATGGGGTCTTGTTGGAGATCTCCTCCCTTCTTTTCTTTGTCAAATCTTGATAGATATATCAGTACTTTGATTCTATAGTGAAACTTCAAAAAAAAAAAAAAAAGA
Organism: Pinctada fucata; assembly: GCA_028142955.1. Taxonomy (NCBI): domain Eukaryota; kingdom Metazoa; phylum Mollusca; class Bivalvia; order Pterioida; family Pteriidae; genus Pinctada; species Pinctada fucata. The sequence goes on from AP027109.1 coordinate 53,836,535, forward strand.
ATTCATGGTACCGCTTTAATATTTTTCTCACAAATATATATAACTGATTTGTCTGTACATTTTGAATTTTCGATTCCAAAAGGTCAAACAGTGGCAAATCTCGATAAAGGTTTTCTTTACTGAAGTGCTGGCACATCAAATCAAGTGTTTATCAAGTTTTGTTTAAATATATATTTCATACACAGATAAGAGATTATTTCCGATTTAGACTGTATAATTCTGTAGTCAAGTTTGATCTCCTCCTCCTCCTCCTCCTCATCATCATCATCATCATCATCATCATCAGAATTTTGTTTTAATTGTTATATTTAGTTCAGGCAACGAAATAGAAAAAGACAAACTTTAAATTATCTTTTCTGTTTACTTTTTTATATTGAAGTATGAATTGTAAAGGAACAAACGGCTACAATATTTCATTTTGTTAATGTTCAATTGACTGTAAATTGATTTCTTTGACGTAAAGAATGTTTCGTAGGTTACCATTGTTACCATCGTGATACCATAACATTCAATATTGAAATTAATCATTGCATCGTTTTCAATTCTAAATGACATATGTATCAATGTTAAGGAATTACAAATTAATTAATGTCTTTGGTACTTGGTGTTCCTTGTCCATTTTAAGTCTCTTTTCTTAAAAGTCAAACCTTTATTGTCCCCCGCTTTCTTGAAAGCGCGGGAACATTTAAACCGTCTGTCTCTCTGTCTGTCTGTCTGTCGGTCGGTCGGTCCGTCTGTTCGTCCGTCTGTTAGTCACACTTTCTGCGGATATATGTACCAATTTTGTTGACCTACCTGGTCCCATCTCTAGCTTGCTATCGATCTGTCGATGCTCAATTTGGTTCTTTTTTGTAATCGAGAGATTGTCGTCATGATCTTTTTATCTCATTTGCGACCTTGACTTTGAGTTTCAACTACTTTAAAAAACTATAACCTTGACCATAACTTTTAATTGGTGACTGACAGGGCTTTCATGTTTCATATGTGTATTCTTTGTGACTCAGCCTGTCCGTGAATACCAAAATTGCTTAATTGTGACCTTGACGTTGCAGTTTGACTTAACTAAAAAAAATTAACCTTTACTATAACTTTTCAATGGTAAGTGTTAGGGTTTTTTACATTTTACATGGGTATGTTTTGTCACTAGATATTTCCCTTTCTATGAATGCAAACCGTTGAATGATAAGAGACTAAGCTTTCATGTACACAGTAGCGTATCACGTGATATGCAAATAATCTCTAGCGCGAGAATCCCCTTCGATTAAATATGGTAAATATAGTCTAAATCTACTTTATAGGAATGACAAATATGGATAATGACCATATCCATGTTTACAGCACAAAATTGATAATTCAGAAAATCAGAAACCGAAGGCATACAAAATCAGGATGAAACAGGAACCAAAGCAAACAAACAAAAACCTCCACCACATGAAATGAGGCGAACCCCCAATATGGGAGTGAGACCAGATGCCCAGGAAGAGTAAGCATCTCCTGTTTGCATGCAACAGCCTCCGCTTCAATTCGGTAGAACTGTCACATCCGGTTACTTCCCTTTCGGAAGACATTTACTACAATCTATGGTTGGATGGTTCAAATGGTCTATGACAGAATATCATCCACCATTCTGGAAAGTGGGACATCATAGTGTATGACGAGTTCCCCATATCGACCGTAGAACTTCCTCAGTGACGATGTTAGTCGGTCACAAACATATCCCTGACTGAGAAGCTTATCTGAAAGACGCCTAGCTCTCAAAACAAATCCGTATATTTGGTACTTGCTCTGGCATAGCGTATCAACTGAGATATGAACACGCCATAAGCAGGCGATGAAGGGATGTTGCTACTCAGAAAAGGAAAGTTTGTAATACTGAAATTGAAGTCGTCACGTTTGTCATGGAGTGAGGTGTTCATGTGACCATCAGTGTCGTAGGACAACATTATGTCCAAATAGGATGCTGAATTATTTCTCTCGTAGTTTCTTTGTCTTCAAGCTCCGAAGGATAGATACCGCTTAGGTAATCCGCGAATATTGGATTATTAATGGACAACACATCGTCTATGTATCTGTAAGTGAAGTTGAAGTCAGAAGCTAAGTAACTTTTCCCTTCAGAGACCAAAGATTGAATGAATTCAGCTTCGTACGAGTAAAGGAAAATGTCGGCAAGGTGTGGGGCACGATTGGTCCCCATTGGAATTCCGACAATTTGCTGGAAGACCTTTCCTCCAAACACCACAAAAATGTTGTCGATCAGAAAATTTAACATCTGAATAATATCTGTTTCAGTGTACTTATTGTCAGAATCGGACTTTTCTTTTACAAAGTAGGTTTTGTCATAGTTAACAACAATTCTTTCAATTTAGAATGTGAAATTGTAGTGTAAAGTGTCGAAAAATCAAAGGCTTTGATCGAATGGACTCTATTAAAATGAGTGGATTTCAGATGTTCTAAAAGTTCCTTCGAATTCTTTAAAATCCACATCCGGTTGATACCACTGCGAGAATATACTGTTGAACAATATTTTTGAAGCCCAGATTAGATTTCAGATAAAACTTTGGTGAGTAAGATCGATACAGATTTGGTAGAACATTATGAGAAACCAGCGATGAAACGTTTTTTGTACGGATTCTTGTGCAGTTTAGGTATGCAGTATAAGTATGGTAAATCTAAATCTAAATTGTTAGTGTCGGAGCCAAAAGAAGCAAGAGCTGATTTGTGATTATCTATTATTTCAGAGGCAGAAAGGTTTGTTTGGGTGTAAGTGGGATTTCCAGGTGTCGAATTTAAACACAACTGTTTAACTAGGCTGTCGAAATACACCTTTTTGCAAGTAAATGTGTCATTATTTGAGGCTTTGTCCGCTAGTGTGATGACATAATGTTCTTGGAGGTAGGTAAGCTCTGTGATAACATCAGGGTCTTTAAATATAGACTCGAATCTGGTGTTCACTGTTGATTTTAATCGGTAAATTCTAGATAAAAGTAACCCTCTGATTTTATCCATTCGGAAAGAGTGCCGAGCTATACATCCTCTTTCTTTGCCCAACGTCTTGCATATTCCTCACAAGATTCCATGATAATTTTGACATTTTGGTTCCATGTAAAGGACATACTTTCTCTGTATTTGGGACCCTTTTTTAACAATTCTCTCAACTTGTCGTTCTTGACTATACTAAGGTCACCAGTAATAACGTGTCCACAAGAAGAGTAGTTGAAATCCGATAAAGAACATTCGCAAGGAAGTGGATGTAGTGAGGGATTACTTAAATCAATACACTGCAAGAATTGTTTGTAATTGTAAATTGTAGATGCAACTGTTGGTGTGTAGCTATAGGAAGGAACTATTCTAAGCCTATCATATGAGCACCACTATCATCTATATGCTGGTAATCTTTTCTGGTCAAGAATAGAGGCATATTCAGAGAGCACTTTAACAGAATTTTTTTTATTTTGTTTACATGTTATGATATGGTACACGTAAATAAACACAATTTTCTATTGAAGTGTTCTATGAATATAATTCTATTCTTGACCAGAATAGATTACCATCATATAAATGATAATGATACTCGTATGATAGACCTAAAATACCTTCATATAAAGTAGATTCACAGCTTTCTTTTTTCTGCGAAGCTAGGCAAGAAGCTTGTGTAAAATATTTCAGACTGTACTTTATTTATAACAGATGCATGATTAGAAGTCTTTAACTTTACGTCAACCCTGATACATCACTTCCTTTTTATTGTTCAGAATTGAGTTTTCAAACTTTTGAAAAATTGAAATATGCTGATCCATCTTAAATTCTAAGAATTAAGTGGGCTCAAAAATACAAAAGCTGCCATACTTAACCATTGTCAGCAATGTCTTACAAGAACAGGAAAATGTACATAAAGAAACGGAATGATAACGACCAGCAGCCTGTTTCACAAAAATTCTTACGAAAAATTTCAGGAATTTACTGAACTTTTGTTTTCTTAGTTTTACTTTCTAAGTAGATTTAGCGAAATTTTGATTCTGAATGTATATTTTAAAAGTATGTAGAAATGATATTAGAAAACATAATATAATTATAAGTAGATAAACGTTAAAACTTTTTATTCCATGGAGATAGTTACGAAAATTCCTGACATTTTTTTGTGAAACTGGACACAGAGTTACCCCGAATGCTTCCTAGCTATTTTCGAGTATAAATAACTTGGCCGATTTTATCTCTAAAGCCTATAGAAACTGAAATTTGTTTTTCGAGAATCCGTCTCATCTTGCCACTGCATTTCATTCTCATTGAAACTTAAGTTTGACAAGGTCTATCAGCAAGGTGGGGAACAATGTCAACCAGACTATCGAAATTCACAAAATGCGTGTACAAAAAGAAGGGAGGAGAGCTCCAACAAGACCCCGCTGCAGCATCAACAGTAAAAAACCAAAACACCCGATGCAAAAACACAAAAGAAGAGTACAGCACGAGACGGAAAAGAGACACACGACATGTAAACATCAAACACAAAAGACTACACATAAACCGACGAGACCACTGGGTAACCGGTGCCGACTTTGGACGGCCATCTGTCACGCAAGTAGCAAATGGTGTGGTTATCCTGGATTACGTGCGCACAACCCAGTTTTAAGTTGTGATACACCAGATGAACCAAGAGAGCATTTTATTTCCAATTTTGTAATAAATTTCCATCCTCACATGTTTTCTTCTACATTTTCTCATTTCAGATATTTTTTTAACATTTACAGCGAATATTTACTTTTCAAAAGGGTTAGATAACTTGTGTCCAATCCTTTTGCTTTTTTCACAATAAAACATGTTTAATCTAAAATATTTATTTTGATTTCCTATATTTATTATACACTCTCTTATCTATTGATATAAACGAGTTGAATGACCACACCATGGTCTTCTATTTCGTTATTTTTCTCGCCGATACCAAACTCAGTGAAGTTATCGAAACCGAAAATATAGTTCTCAATCCGGAAAATTCGTATTTGAAAGAGTATGATAGTTTTTTTCAACTACTGAATGTATGACAACTTCATATATATTGTTTTTCTTAATGTTGCGCAATTTCATTGATTTTTTATGTCGACGTCAATGCAAAAGCGATATATAGGGATCACTTTGTCTGTTCGTCTGCCAAGTAGTCACACTTTCACATATTTGGTTATTACTTTTTTGAAAAGGGAATGATCTCAAGCATGACCACCTTGCATTGGGATACATCATATATCTTTCAAACACGCAGGGATGATAAAGCATGGTAAGACGCAGTGTGCAATATAGGTGAAGATCTTTTTAAAGGTCAAGTCATAATTGCAACATTTAATTTTACTTTACAGATGAAAAGAAAACGATTGTTGTTGGCAATATGCTGCATTATGATTTTCATCCTCTTGATCACTTATCACACATCACCTGAGGAAGTTACATCACCTGAGGAAGATCCGTCACCCGAGGGTGTTCCATCAGTCTACTCAGGTTACAAGGATCCACCATTCATTATAAATGAGGAACATTTTTGTGATGGATTCCCAGAACCTGTCCTTCTTGTGGGTGTATATTCGAGTCCAAATCAAGATTTGGAAAGGGATTTCATCAGGACGAATTGGAGTTTAGCTGCAAGAAATAACCCTAAAATCAGATTGCTATTTTTCATGGGTCTTCCAGAGAAAGAAGAAGACATGGAAATAATAAGGAAAGAAAGTTATAAATACCATGACATCATCGTTAGAGATTTTGTAGATTCCTATCGAAATCTAACACTAAAATCATTTGCATTTTTTCATTGGTCACAAAAGAATTGTAACAGAGCAAAATATTTGCTAAAGATAGATTGTGATATGCAAATAAATCTGCTGCATCTTGTCTCTGTTCTAGAGACAGATGGGATAATAGATACGTTCCAGTGTGGTAAAGTACTATTCGACTCGTTTCCATACAGAGATAAAAATCACAAGTGGTATATACCACCCTCTGTTTATTCTGAAGAATTCTTTCCGCCATATTGCTATGGACCTGCCTATATAGTATCTAGAAGAATAGCGTCAAAAATTGCCGAATTCTCGAGTCCAAGCTATGCATTTCCAGTGGATGATGTTTATATGACAGGGCTTCTACGTGAGAAAATGCGAGAGGGTTTAAGACAAGATTTTCTTTTCTTTCATCATCATTACGAAAAAACGGAAACAAAACTCGTCAGAGGGAAATATACGAGATACATCATGACAGTTCATGTTCATTATGAAATAGTTCCGTAATAAGTTCATTTTTTTTTCATTTTCCGTCCTTATGCCGGTAGGTTTAGAGTCTTTTAAATCAAAGCGAGTCGCAATAACAACAGACAAAATGAAAAACATAGAGTCAAATCGATTTACAATTTTTTATACCTTTCTTTTATCTTTCATATCATTTATCTTGAATATTGAGATGAGATCCAGAAATGCCATGTCAATATTTTATAAAACAAAGGAGGGGATCTCCAGCAACACTCGGTTGCAGCACCAACAGTACAAAAAAATCAAATAATCCAATGCAAAAATACAGAGCAGACACGTACAGAAAGCGACGCAAAAGTGACAAGGAACACCAACTCTCACCATAGAAACATAAAAAAACTAAAGACCACATATAAAGCAACGAGACCAATGGGCAACCGGTGCCGACATAGGACGACCATCTGCCAAATAAGTTTACTTAAGTAGATATTAGATTGGTTTAACTAACCAGAGTATATTTTATGCATCTTTTTATGACTAAAACTTGTATCAACACAAATTATTGAATGCGCTTCTTTAGCTTTTCCTGTGACCTGCTTGAATGTTTTTTTTCTTCAATTGCGAAAGGACGGAGATCTCAATAAACGCATGAAATAACACATTTTCAGATTTTACCAATGTAAACGTCTTCAAATTGAATAGCATCATTTAAGCACAGATAAATTGGCAACGTGGACCAGACATGCACGTTTCGGGTACTTAACCCTCATCAGTGATCCTAAATCTAAACAATGTAATATGCCAAAAAAGTATGTAAGTTACTATGTCGAAAAAGTGTACCGAAAGACGTAGCAGGATGGGTGGGATATGATGCTACAGAACCCATTTTTTAGAAATTTCAAGAAATTTTGATACCAGAAATTTAGAATGCGTTGAAGAAACGATCAACCGAAATTAATCGAACTTGGCTACATGTGCCCTCGGGGACTCCTGGTCCACCAGCAGTGACACTCACCAAGTGGTATAAATGTAAACGTCTTCAAATTGAATAGCATCATTTAAGCACAGATAAATTGGCAACGTGGACCAGACATGCAAGTTTCGGGTACTTAACCCTCATCAGTGATCCTAAATCTAAACAATGTAATATGCCAAAAAAGTATGTAAGTTACTATGTCGAAAAAGTGTACCGAAAGACGTAGCAGGATGGGTGGGATATGATGTACCGAAAGACGTAGCAGGATGGGTGGGATATGATGTAAATTTATTTTATACATGTGAACAATAACATTACATCCGTTTACAATAGATTGGAAAATTTTAGTCTTTTTTTTATAAAGATTGAACATAACACATATTTGTCGTTTTTATTGGTTTTATCATGAATGATGTCTTCCACGAACGTTGGTAAGTACATACTTTTTTGCCTGCGTATCCGTCTGTCTGTCCGTCTGCACGTCTGTCATAACGTTGACGTTCAATTAAGTTTAAACATTTTTAGATAAGGATATGATATCCAACAGGACAAAGTTGCAGCGCATCCAACTGCGAAACACAAACTAGTAAAAAAGCATCAGAAGTTACACCAAGGACAAAGAAAGCCGAATACAAAAATACATCAGCATCCGATGTACCCCTATAAGAATGGTAAGAATAGAAGAGCACGTCAAGAAACGCAGAAGGAACACCAAACACGACATCATAAATAAACATAAACCAACGAAGCCAATAGACAATCACTGTCGACGGTTATCAACGACGTTAGTAGCAGATATTATGGTATTCTTATTATTTGAGCATAACTATCCGTCATGTCCCGTTACCAAGCGGTCTCGCAGTGTCCATAATTGTTGAGTATGATAACATCCTTACATCTTCACAAACAAACAAACAAAACGCAGGGGTCCATGCATTACATAGATTAATATTTAGTACTAACAATACGGATGTTCTCCAACTGTTTACCTTCTCGAAGAAATTCATGCAGCAGACACGAGTTTCGGTTAGTAAATCCTCGTCAGTGATGCTTCCAGCCGATGTGATTTTCAGACACAAATTGATAAATGGCTAAACAAAGCTTCATTCAGGCAGAACTGGAAAGAAGTAATTATTACACTTCCAACAAGGAGGAACGCAGAACAGATTTAACTGTTCCACACTGCAACAGGAACTATATTAATTGTATATCATAAAGATACGAAAGTGTTCAAACTCTTTACCTTCTTGATGAAAATTTCAAAAGAAAAAGAAGACAATTAAAACACTTACTGTCAAACCTCTCGCGGGGAATTTTTTACGAGCTCAACATGGCAAGTGCATAAGTGTGGCATAAAATGAGATAAAGAATATCCTGATGGCAATCTCAACAGCACTCAAAATAGAGCACCAACTTGAGCATCGACTGACACCTAGCAAGTCAGAGGTGGGACCACGTACCCTAGAGGAGTAAGCATCCCCTGTTTGGCTAGCCGCACCCGCCGTCGATGTTCACGCATGAAAATGGAAAAAAATGTCTACAACGCATGTACTGTCTTAGGTTATATCTATATAGAAAGTAATAAATGAAACTGAACTGAGACGCTCAATCTCATTAAAGAGGAGGATTATTATTAAGGAATTTATAAGTCTGATTTTAGTTGTATTTTAAAACCTAATTCTCTCTCCTTTCTCAAATTATCCATGACCTTATCTTTTCATCATATGATACATCCGTTATGCAGTTTCATAAAGCCATTTCATAATCAAGTGTTATGATAACACATTACTTATCGCTATGCTTGAATGCGATTGGTCAAGTTCAGAATCGCATCACCTTCACTGTGACAAGTATGACCTTACAAATATCGGTCACATGTTAAATTCAGACGCAAATTCAATATGAATCATTAAAATGAAAAACTATTAAACAAAATTGAAATATTTTACTCTTTATGCACAAAAAATCTATACAATGTGGAATTATTTCTCATGGAGTAGCAGACAACTTCTACTGTCATGTTCACTAAAAGCAGAGCACCCTGTTTTGGCGATTTACTCTGTCGTCTGAAGAATTTTCCTATTGATCATTGTTTCCGAGAATTGACCTCCTTTAGTTGTCACTGGGAATTAACTTCATCTTACCCTATCAGCTGCCGTCAAACCGCAATATGAAAATAAAATGTCTACGGGATATTCCCATGTTAATTTCAAGCCACCGCCATATTGTTCTCCGTGTCAACAATAATAAACAGTGACGTCAAAGCCTCCGACGTCACACATTTTCAGTGATTTTACTATAGAAAATCCCCGTAGACTTTTTATTTTCCGTCTTATTTCTAACTTAACTGACGTACAGCCAAATCAATGATATTTTATGTAACGACTAAAAGAGTACTATAAAATTGACATCTGTTTGGTCGATGACATTATTATATTTTAGAGATAACCGTGAAATCAGGGTGCTCTGGAATTAATGAACAGGACAGTAGGTCACGGCGTAGTTCGTCTCCAGTTCTCAGAAACGTTTATTTCACGTTTGAAATACACATTTTTGACAGAATCATATGATGAAAAGAATCTCAAAAGAATTTTCATTTCATACGATGTATAATGAAACTCGTTGTGCGTTTTTATATCCCTTCGCCATGGCTCGGGGATATAAAACACACAACACGTTTCATAATACATCGTATGCAATATAAATTCATTTGAGATCCTTAAGGTATTACCAAAGAAGGGGGGTTGTAACTTCCCTATCCAACTAGCTAGATTCGCCCATGTTCCTTGTATTTCCATACCTATAATCAACTCTTGAAAATGGGGGATAGTATGCAACTTAAATTATCTAGCCGAGAGAGTACAGATATTGATGATTTTGTTCTGAATAATTGTAATAAAATAGGCATGACATTCTTACACATCAGGTTTGCCTGTCACCAAGCCATTTTGAATTATGTACTTTCTTCTCTTCTTAGTGGATGACCAATTCATTTCAGTGGGAGAGGGACTGATAATTGTTTCGGGTCAAATTATTTTTGTCAACACAGACATTATTTATTATCCAGCAACGCAATGTCATCTATTTTCAACATGTTCTCGATCAGTGTAATTATTACCAAAAGGTAACATACCCACCCTTTAAGAATCAAATGATCGTCATCGCCCCTTTTTCCCTGTATTTCCCCAGTAATAATTCATGTCTGGTTTCCTCCACTTTTATCAAAGTAGGTTTGAATTTATTGCCCCGTCTCTAAAGAGTGTTATTTTCCATATCAATATCTATAGTTTCGTCCATCTTTGACGCTGTGAAGGTATAGACCCCAATTATTTTTCTAAAGGTTCCTTTTGTAATATGACCATGGTGACGATTAAATACCCGAATCGCACCACCTCAATTTGCTTGAAACTTTTATATCTGCTAGATAGTATCAAAATAAGCTACAAAATGGAATCATGCAAAAATCTGTCGCTTAGTTGACTTTCAATATCTTTTTAAACCCGAAAGGGGATATCTGTGACTCTAATTTTCTACAATCTATAAATTCTAGAGCCTAATAACACATCTGTCAGTCCGCGATAAGGATGATTTAGTGTATTGTAGATGACGCCAGGGAAATTCACTTTGGCTTTATTGAAACTCTTTTGGCATGAAGCACTACTGACGAGGATTAAGATATCCACAACACGAGTCTAGTACAACAAAATTGGTACTATGGAAAATATATTTCAATATTGACAAGTAGTATCATTCAACATTATTGAAATTTATTTCAACTCATCTGCGGCCCAATGTCGTAAAACAAAATCATCTCATGTAAATAGAGTCCTAGAACAGAGGATTCTTACTCCTAACGGACACCTGGTCCCACCTCTAGCTTGATAAAGAGTTGGGTTTAAATACGACACCTGGAAATCCCACTAACACTTCAATAAACCTTTCCTTATCTGAAATAATAGATAACCACAAATCAGCTCTCGCTTCTTTTGGCTTTGATTTAATAATTTAGGTTTACAATACTTATACTACATACCTAAAATACATAAGAATCCGTGCAAACAACGTTTCATCGCTGGTTCTGCAAAATCTGTATCGATTCTAATCTCCAAAGTTTTGTCTGAAATCAAACTGGACTTCGAAAATATTGTATAACAGTATATTCTCGTAGCGGTATTAACCAGATGTGGATTTTAAAGAATTCGAATGAACTTTTAGAACATCTGAAATCCACTCATTTTAGTAGAGTCTATTCGATCAACGCGCCTTTGATTTTTCGACACTTTACACTACAATCCCACAATTGAAAGAAAGACTCGCAAAAATTCTAATGAGTTAAAGAAGATCCTGACGATAATCTCAACAGCACTCACAATAGAGCACCAAATTGAGCATCGACGGACCCCTAGCAAGCTAGAGGTGGGACCAGGTGCCCGGGACGAGTAAGCATCCCCTGTTGGCTAGCCGCACCCGCCGTCGATGATCATGCAGGAAAATGAAAACATATAAACAACATGAACTGCATAGTCTGAGGCCATTTCTATGTAGAAAGTGCTGTGGCGACCATGTCAGGGAAAATATTCAAAACACTTACTGTCAAACCCCTCGCGGGGAACTTTTTTACAAGCTCCACACGGCAAAGGGCATAAGTGTGACACAAATGAGTTAAAGAAGATCCTGACGATAATCTCAACAGCACTCACAATAGAGCACCAAATTGAGCATCGACGGACCCCTAGCAAGCTAGAGGTGGGACCAGGTGCCCGGGAGGAGTAAGCATCCCCTGTTGGCTAGCCGCACCCGCCGTCGATGATCATGCAGGAAAATGAAAACATATAAACAACATGAACTGCATAGTCTGAGGCCATTTCTATGTAGAAAGTGCTGTGGCGATTGCATTAACAAAGAAGAACGGCAATCGCAAATACAAACACAAGCTGTTAACTATGACAAAACCTACTTTGTAAAAGAAAAGTCCGATTCTGAAAATAAAGTACACTGAAACAGATATTATTCAAATATTAAACTTCCTGATCGACAACATTTTTGTGGTGTTTGGAGGAAAGGTCTCCAAACAACTTGTCGGAATTCCAATGGAGAACAATTGTGCCCCACTTCTTGTCGACATATTTCTTTACTGGTACGAATGTTAAACGTCTTCAAATTCAATAGCATCATTTAAGACCAGATAATTTCGCAGCATGGACCAGAAATGCACGTTTCGGGCACTTAACCTCGTCAGTGGTCCTCAATCTAAACAATGTAATATGGTCCAAAAATTTACCGAATGACGTGGCAGAATTCATTCAATCTTTGGTCTCTGAAGGGAAAAGATACTTAGCTTCTGACTTCACTTACAGATATATAAACGATGTGTTGTCCATCAATAATACAAAATTTGCGGATTACCTTAGAAGAATCTATCCGTCGGAGCTTGAAGTCAAAGAAACTACACAGACAAATAATTCAGCATCATAATTGGACATAATACTATCCTATGACACAGATGGTCACATGAATACCTCACTCTTTGACAAACATGACGACTTCAGTTTGAGCTTCACAAACTACCATTTTCTGAGTAGCAACACCCCTTCACCGCCTCCTTATGCCGTATTCATATTCGTTATGCCAGAGCAAGTAGCAAATAAACACATTTTGTTCTTAGAGTTAGGCGTCTTTCAGTTAAGCTTCTCATTCAGGGATACGTTTGTGATCGACTAACGTCGCCACTGAGTAAGTTCTACGGGGAACTCGCCATACACTATGATGTCCCATTGTCCATAATAGTGAATGATATTCTGTCTTAGACCATTTGAACCATCCAATCACAAACTATACTTGTATCTTCCGAAATAGAAGTAACCGGATGTGATATTTCTGTCGAAATGAAGCCAAGGGTGCTGCATGCAAGCAGGAGATGCTGACTCTTCCTTGTTACCTGGTCTCCCTCCTAATTGGGAGTTCGCTTCTTTACATGTGGAGGAGGTTTTTGTTTGTTTGCTTAATTTTGTTCATGTTTTATCTCGATTTCATATGCCTGCAGTTTGTGATTTCCTGAATTATCGATTTTGTACTGTGTATTGGGATATGGTCATTGTCCATATTTGTCATTGAAAGGGTCCGTCGGTGCTCACTTTTGTGTTCGTTCCATTGTCAGTGCGGTTGAGATTATCGTCAAGGTCTTCTTTAACTCATTATAAATTATAATACATGTATAATAAAAGGATACGAGGGATCAAATTACAATAAACTTTGAAAATTAATTGTGATCTAAAATGTTTTTTGACGAAGAAATATAGCCACATCATAAAAAAGCGGTAAAACCATACATGACGTCGCGTAACAATTTGCGTACTGAGGCTGACGTCGACATTAGCATCTGACGTCACGTTAATATTGACGCGTCTCAATTGAGAATATTCTTAGCTTTGATCATGCTGTAAAACTGTCTTTGGATTGAGGCTAATTCTCAGCTAAGAATATTCTTAAGACTAAGACAAAATTTTGCTTGAGAATTTTCCGATATTTATAGTGCTAAGCCCAGAGTGCAAGTCTTAAGGATCCGCTGGTAAAAGACTAGATTGAAGAATTAAGAGTGGAATGATATTTCGTGCACTGTTCAAGAAAATATTTGGTAAACATTTATTCTAAAGAAACAGCACAAAACTTGTAAATTGCACATGGAAGAAAGAAGGGGAACTGAAGACCAGTAAAGAAATATAAGAAGAAAATAACTCATCTAGGATGGGATGTGATGTGCATGGGTAAAGCTGAGAAATATATGTTGAATTGAAGAGTATCTGACAAGGAAGCAGAGAGGAAAAAGTTTACTTCCTAGTACAATTTCTTGTATTTCCTCTTATTAGTCAACGAAAATACGGCAACACTAATGAAACATTTGTATTGATGTCGATGTACTACGTTAAACACCAAACACAAAGGACTACACATAAAGCAACGAGACAAATGGGCAACCGGTGCCGACTTAGGACGGCCATCTGCTACGCAACTAGCAGAAGATGTTGTTATCCTGGATTACGTGCGCACAACCCTCCCACTTTTCCGATTACCCAGATGTCTCGAAGAACGTACAAAACGTGTAAAACAATCTCCTCACTGTCAGATGACCACGCACAAACAAGACTGCAAAACGCAGGGGCCGAAGCAACACAGATGAATATGTAAGTGAATATAAAAAGAGGGCGTACGTAATACAATCCGTGCTCTGCCGCTGCGAGCTCATGTATGTTATCACCCGAGGAGTCCGACTGACATTCAGAGAGGAAAGGTGGTCGGGGCCCTGTCTTCTCTAAAGAGGTTTGGACAGGGCCTGCCATGGAGTCCCGTCGTCACAGTCAGTCAGAGTGCACTTCCAATATCACTCCACTTGTATACTTTCATTAAAACCGTCATTGAGTGACCAGTAGAAATTGAACATGTCCTCTGCTTCTTGACATGACTTTTCATACAAGTATGTTATCTTTGTCATTTCCATGAAATTTAATTTTAGATCCTTGAAGCATCTTATTCTTATATGTGTGCTCTCAGAAAACCTCATCCTTTTACTCTGCGCTTTGATAGTTTACCAAGAATATATGAAAATATACTTATGTCAAGTGACAGTTATATTTACTATATTTAATTTCCTGTTTTTGGAAAACCCAATCCTGTCGGTATAGTAGTGCTTCATTGAAATAAAAGGCCGATACTCTTTTTAGGAAGGCAATGCGTGTGCATACACTGAAATGTATAACTATCTTGAAAACGAAAAAGAAATACTAGGGACACGAAAGAGAAAATTGTGCAAGTAGCTCTATAAATGGAGACATATTTTTACAATGTGACATATCCGTATGAAATTCCGCCAAGTCAAACATACAAAACTTTACAAGAATGGAATGATTATAAAGCCGCTCAACGTTTACCAACAATAATATTTCTAGGATTACTTATAATACTTGGAATCATTGGAAACGTCACCGTCCTTTTTGTTTATGGATTTTGTTATACTCCGACGTCTTATCGACTGTATGTTCTTTCGCTTGCAGTATTTGACTTATTATCATGTTGTATCGCCATGCCATTTGAAATGGCTGACAATCTACTACCTTTAAAGTTCAATAGCGAAATTCTCTGCAAAATGGGAAGATTTCTTGGCACGTTTTTCAGAATAGGATCTGCCTTTTTATTGATCGTTATTGCGGTAGGACGGTATTGGAATATTTGCCGACCTCATTCGAAACCCATAACTATAAAAACTGCAAAAATATGCATTGGTGTTGCAATAGGTATAGCTCTGTTGTTTTCCTGGCCCGATATATTTATACAAGGGCTAAAAGAAAGGAATTATCCTGGTAATGTATCTGGATTTGATTGCACAATGGATGACGATATATCAAAAACGGAATACCCTTACATATACTTTATTTTTCTCTTTACAATGTACTTAACATCATTTTTCCTTCTATGCGCTCTCTACATAAGAATGATAAGAGAAATTCAAAAACATGCCAGGAAGAGTTCCTCAAGGGACAGAGGATGAGTCCGAGGATTACCAAAATTCTATGTATAATTGCATTGTTTTATATCATTTGTTACTTACCCCACTGTGTCCTTGATGGAGGATACGCTATCAAAAGGGACTATTTATTTCCAAGTACACATTTAGTACTTGCACTACTACCTCTTCTTGGTCGAGCGTACTTCATTAACAATGTCATCAATCCAATTATCTATTTCATAGCGGAGGCAAAATTCCGAGGAGTATTGAAAACGAAAATACAATGTGCAACTTATGGAAAAAGAAACCAAGAGTCTTCGTCCAAAATATCACTTTGAAATTGTTCATCAGATTGGTACTTGTAGGGAAAAATGTTCAGTACATTGAAAAAATCCTCTGCTAAAATATTGTCTTATAAGACATAACACGTATAAGACATCAGTAAAGCAACCATGAAGTAGTTCACGTAAAAACCGAAATGTTGTACCTGACTTACTTGCGCAATTCCTTCAAGATCAAGATGTAAAGGTGCAATAATTCGCGCTTTATTTTGTTACGTACAATAGGATTCAAACTCTGATAACAAATTCATAATCGTATCCGCCATAACATTCTACAGTTATATTCTATTCGAAAGGAGCACAGACTGAGTTACCTTTTTTACAGACGGTGTATTTATGTTTATCGGTGAATAAACAGGCTAAAGTGACAAATCCAAAATTCTGAAAGTGTATTTTCATTCGTTACATGTATATATTTATGCAAAAAACATTTCTTAATACACACGTTTTCACTGTGAGATATTGCTTTGCTAAATTGCAAAGTATGTATACAATGAATTGTAATAAATGAATTCATAAATGTAATTTTTAAAAAATAGAACAAACAAATCAAATTTATCAAACTGGAACGTGACGACTTCATTTTCAATATCACAAAATCCTTTTCTGAGTAGCAATTAACATCTCGTCGTCAACAGCGTAATACTATGGTATTTTCATAATGCGGAAGGGTTCCAACTCTGTACCAGCTCTATACCTTCTTGAAGAAAATTTCAAACCAATTTTTTTTTCATGCACCAGACACGTGTTTCGAATATTAAATTTTCATAAGTGCATCACTTATAAGCCAAATAAATTTTAAAAACAGCCAAAATTAATTTCGCTAGCGCCCTCTTGTGTTATTATTAGAATTTAAATTTCTGCATTTACTTTACAGAGAGTGCGCGGATCCAGATTTTCTGTAGGGTCGATTCAGTAGTATATTCTCAATAAGTTATGCTCGGGCAAGCTCCATGTACTCAGATTTTGTTCTAAGAGCTGAACGGCTTTCAGTTAAGCTTCCCAGTCAAGTATACATTTGTGACTGACTAATATCGTCATTGAGGAAGTTCTATGGTCGATTTGGGGAAATGGTAGCACACTGTGACGTCTCCTTGTCAAGAGTCATAAATGATATTCTGACGTAGACCTTTTGTACTATGACATACCAATTTTAAGTTTGACTTCCTTTGTGGGAGCTACCGTTTGTGACCTTTCTACCGAATTGAAGTGCCGGGTATTGCGTGCAAGCAGGAGATGCTAACTTTTCCTGGACCTTCACAAGGAGTTCACTTCTCTTCATATGGTAGATATTTTTTTATTCCTTTGCCTTTGCCTTAGTTCTGGTTTTATCCTGGTTTTGTATGATCTTGGTGAGATGATTTTTCGATTAAGGATTTCTTAATAGGGGTATCATGATTGGTTTGTCCATATTTGTCAATTATCTTTTATTTCATTTTCGGTCAGCACAAATTCATGTATGAGACTTGTGAATGTGGGCGAGGGTGTGTTTGTGTATGTTTTTACATCATATCATGTCATATCACACATATATACACACTCACTCGCTCATCCTCTCCTCCACACCCTCCTTGCTTCCCTCAGCACACACACAAAGCTTGATTTGAAGTTATTTTTATGTAATGTACATATTGATATCTATCAATCAACCACCGAGGAAAACAAGGGGTCATATGGGTCATACCTAATTATAAAAATTGTAATGTCAAATTAATATCCTTATATTTTTACAGTTCTATCAGCATAAGACGTTTTAATAACACTGAGTACACAGGGTAATACATTTTACTCATAATGTCAACTGTATCGAAATGTCTTAAGTTGTCCATACGAAAAAGTCAAAAATGTTTGACGACGACGAGCTGACAATGGATTGTTTTAAAGCTTTGCATCGGTAGAGCTAAAACAGATACTGCTTCAATCAGTATTGAAAAATGATGCTAGATAAAATAGTTTAGTAAGAACGGATAAGGACAACAAGGACGGATACCAATACTTAAGAGCAAAACTTGATATAGAATACTTGGAAATGAAAGTCATCAGCTCCGACTGCCATGGAATGATTTTACAACCATAGAATATGAAAATTCAGTCTTATATCGGAAAACAACAACGGAAATGATGGATTTCTCTCTCAAAAAAGATCGGAAATTATCGTTCTTCGAGTTTAAAACAAATGTACGTCTAGGGTGTGTTAAGGTGATGTTCTCATCCCAAAATGGCTGTCTTTAATCGCAAGATATATCACTTAAGGAGTTGAAAAACCTCAATATAATTAAAACCATAGTATCTATCATCCCAGAAATAGGCCATCACTTTCAAATTACAACTACGGAACTCACGTGCAAGACTACATGATACAATCAAAATTCTTGAACTCAATGCATGTTAATGACATTGACTCTCCCGATTTCCCATCACGGGATACCAATCTTATGACAATCCTGTGACACCATAAGAAGTTAGGAAAAAAATTCTGACGCTGCTTAGTTCCCTACCTATGACCCTTACTTCGAAACCTGGTGCGCTACTTCAACATCCCCATCTATATTATAACACAATCAAAAGTAGTTGGTTTAGGAGGAGAAGCCAAGACAGGTTCCAGATCCCCATTTTGAGTCCATGTGCCCAGCTGCAATAGATAGGGATTTGTACGAATTGATTACCTTCTTGAAGAAAATCTCAAAGCAATTTTGATGTACCAGACACGTGTTTCGGTTAGTAAATCCTCATCAGTGGTACTTATTTAATGCAGGAGTACGGAAGCCGATAAGTGACAACTGAAGTGAAATTTATAATACGAATTCTCTGTAAGGACCAAAAGAATTTCAATACATGTCATCAATTTCAGAATATTTGGCATGGAAGGTGTACACGATGAACTGCATGAGATGTAAATTAACTTCCTTTTACAAATATGGTTTTCTTTGCTATGGAAACCATACTTGAATCTTAAGTATCAGTGGAATACTTATAACATGGCATTTTTCACAAGGCTAGTTTCCATTGTAACACGTATTGTAGTCGACTGAAATGTCCTTTATTTTTTTTTCTTAATAGCTTTCATAGTATAAATACTACACATGTCAAGAAATATGCTTGCACCCGCTATTCTTTATGTCATAAAGATCAAATTGTAGGCAAAAACCTGTTTTGAAGAGGTCCTATGTAAGACCTAAAAAGCTCCTAATTTTACACGATTTTGCCAATTTTAAGGGCAAATAATTTTAAATGTCAGCTTAACATGATTTCTAAAGCCAATTATCTTTACAGTTCAATCCTCGAACATTAAGAAAAATGTTAAAATTTTCAAAGTTGTATTCAAAAGGGTATAAAAGTGGTTACCATGGTGACATTTTGTTCAGTACTATTGCAGATAGAATAATTTACAGGTGAATTTTCAGCCAAAAAAAATGCAAATTTCAGTAAAATCGGAACCTATATTTGAATTGACCTTGAACTTGGAGTCAATGACCTTTGCAAATTTTGGAAGTGCTCAATCAAAGAGTAATTTCTTCTGTTGTCCCTTTATAAGGTTCAAGCAATATAAGTTATTTAAAAAATGCTCAAAATCAATTTGAAAAGATGTGGTCTTCGTGCATCAATGAAAAGATGCCATGACAACCATTTTAGACCACATAATGTCGGAAAAGAAAACAAGGTCCCTCTTATTTTGTCAATGATTATATTTATCAGACAGAATTTGACAACAGTGATGGTATTATCAGCCTAACATTTTGCATTATTTTTCCTTCAAAATTGTAAATATTGGACAAAATTAGGCCTTAATTTTGACTGTATTTTATGCCAATTTTGGACTGATTTTAATTTGATAGGATTCGGCTAATTGAAAGAAATTTGTAAGAATTATTCCATTTTCTGAAAATAGAGGTTTTGAACATTATAAGTTGTTAATACCAATAAGCTCTGACAATGATTTCATGGCAACACAATATGATGCTACTGAATTTGAAGACGTTGACATCTAAAGATGGTCGACTTATTCAACCATTGTTTTAGTGCTATAAATAAACAGACCTCATTTCCATGGCAACCGAAATTGTTATCTTTTTAAAAAATGGTATTTTTGTATCCAGTGCATTACATATACAAATAATAGAGAAAATCATTAAAATCCAATGCATGCTATTTCCAAAATATTTTGGTCCATACAGAGAATTGATATTAAGTCGTAATTACAACTTAACTATGTCGTAATTACGGTTTAACTGTGTCATCATTACTACTTTTCAAATATTATTCTCTCTCAAGTGCATTTGTAACGCATTTTTACGTCTTTTTGGAGTTTTTCAAAAATGATCAATATTTTGTTCTTTCTTTCATCAAATTACTTTACTCTTTTCACATAATAGCTGTTAATTTATACAATGCTTTTTCAGAGATTCATTTTTTTGAGTTTTTATGATTTTTGTATAATTAAAGAAAGAGGGGAATGGGTAATTCTTGTGATTTTTATCTTCTTCTTCAATCTTCTTCTTTAACAATGTGAATATGGTTGTCGAGTGAGCGATATAGGCCAACTTGTGCCTCCTAGTTCCCTTGTATATAATTTATAATTCCTGGGATCTCCCTGGCTGTAATATAGGATTCAATCCAGCCTTACAGAAAGAGAGAACTCAATGTCCATGTTGGTCATGCTCAGTCGTAATTACGATGTAGTTAAGTCGTAACTACGATATAGTTAAGTCATAATTGCGAGATAGGTAGGTCGTAATTTCGACAAAGATAATATAAAATGTTATAAATGTTATTTAAAAACAGATAAATTGCAGAATGGACAAGACATGCACGTTTCTAACAATATAACTTACAATGGAAAAGTAGACAATAATTTTCACAAAATTTCAGTATAAAATAGAATTATACACCAGATTAACTCAATAAATACACTTGCCAAACTGTGATTTGAGATTCCGTAAACGTGACAAAAATACATATGCTTTGAAATCTCCATTGTATGCATTATACCTACGAAAGTATATATGACAAACGTGACGACTTCAATTTCAGCATTACAAACTTTCCTTTTCTGAGTAGCAACATCCCTTCAACGGCTGCTTATGGCGTGTTCATATCTCAGTTGATACACTATGCCAGAGCAAGTACCAAATATACGGATTTTGTTCTGAGAGCTACGCATCTTTCAGATAAGCTTCTCGTCAGGGATATGTTTGTGATCGACAAGGAAGTTCTACGGTCGATATGGAGAACTCGTCATACACTATGATGTCCGACTTTCCAGAATGGTGGATGATATTCTGTCATAGACCATTTGAACCATCCAACCAAAGATTGTACTCTATGTCTGCCGAAATGGAAGTAACGGGATGTGACAGTTCTACCGAATTGAAGCGGCAGGTGTTGCATGCAAGCAGGAGATGCTAACTCTTCCTGGGCACCTGGTCTCATTTCCATATCGGGAGTTCGCTTCTTTTCATGGGGTGGAGGTTTTTGTTTCTTTGCTTTGATTCCTGTTTTATCCTGATTTTGTATGCCTTCGTTTTCTGATTTTCTGAATTATCGATTTTGTGCTGTATACAGGGATATGGTCATTATCCATATTTCTCACCCTAAAGGAACATATACCTAGTATGTAGGGCATGGTATTTTCAATTCAAACACAGCAATGTGAACAAAGAAAAAGCTGTTTTGACATTAAAGTCATAAGAAAAGGAAACGATCTTCAGTATGACTACCCTGCATAGACCCAGTGGAACAAACCAACAAGAAAGAAATACACAAATGACATTGTTCAAAACTCCAACCCACAACAGGACACAACACGATTTACCACAACATCAATACAAAACAGACAAAGAGCAGACGCACTAAAACATCAAACATCAATAACAACACATAAATGGAAGGAGATCAATGTGCACATCTGCCATTTAATAGTAAATGGTGTGGTTAACCGGATTACGTGCGCACAACCCTACCTCTTATCCGGATGCATAGAGGTGTCCAAAACATTTGCTGTTTAAACATAAAGGTAAGGTGACATCAAAAGATAGTTAAACGCAGCGACCTCTTGTAACACAAATTCTAAGTATATGGATACAAAAACTTTCTATGGAATGTGTAGAGCAGTCTTTGCTCTGCTGGCTGAAGCGACCGGCTTTCAAATATGACAGGGGATTAGCACACAGCCTTCTCTGAAAAGATTTGGACAGTGCCCGTTATGGAACCTCATCGTCACGGTTCATCAATGTGCAACGTCGGAAATACACTGAACCAAAACTGGAAATTGGTCCATTACCATGCTCAGTGTTCTTTTGATGACTTTAGGATAATATCCTCGGTAAAGGAGGTGATCAACAATAATTATTTTCTTATATGTGTGGTTGAAGTTTGATCTGCATTTGATCCTTTTAATTTTGTCTGTAAAGTCACCGTAAAATGAAGGCAATGGAATTCCCAATGATACATACTCTGATGCTGGATCGGGCTGTCCCTAATTTTGTATTGATCAAAATGCGGGCTATCAATATTCAAAATATAATCAAGATACCTAGAGAAAAGGGGATGATCTCCAGCATGACGACCCTGCACTCATCCAGCGAAACAACCCACAAAAAAGTGATACGTAAATGAGATCAGACAAAACTACAAACATAAAAAGACACGAAAATATTCACTAAAACAGCATACAAGATAATCGAAACTGACGTATAGAAACGTCAAACATTAATGACAACACATGAAAAGCAGGAGACCTGAATGTGCATCGGTCGCCGACTTTGGACGGCCATCTGCTATTTGCAAATGGTTATCCGGGTTACGTGTGCACAACCCTCCCACTTATCCGGATACACATATGTCTCCATTTACGCACAGAAGTAAGGCCGGATTAGCGCAGAGGTAGCGCGCTCGCTTCTCACCTCCAAGGTCCCGGGTTCGAATCCCAGATATGTGGAAGGGTATGTTGGCCCCCACCCAGGCCTAGGCAAGGGGTTTTTCTCCGAGTACTCTGGTTTCCCCCTGCTCCCTTAACACCCTCACGCCAACATCTAAGCCAACGTGAGACATTAATATAAATTTGTAACTTTAACTCATTTGTGTCACACTCATGCCCTTTGCCGTGTGGAGCTCGTAAAAAAGTTCCCCGCGAGGGGTTTGACAGTAAGTGTTTTGAATATATTTCCCTGACATTGTCGCCATAGCACTTTCTATATAGAAAAAAGTCAGAGAGTTCATGAAGTTTAGATATTGTTTTCATTTTCGTGCTTAAACATCGACGGCGGGTGCGGCTAGCCAACAGGGGATGCTTACTCCTCCCGGGCACCTGGTCCCACCTCTAGCTTGCTAGGGGTCCGTCGATGCTTAATTTTGTGCTCTATTGTGAGTGCTGTTGAGATTATCGTCAGGATCTTCTTTAACTCATTTGTGTCACACTTATGCCCTTTGCCGTGTGGAGCTCGTAAAAAAGTTCCCCGCGAGGGGTTTGACAGTAAGTGTTTTGAATATATTTCCCTGACATTGTCGCCATAGCACTTTCTATATAGACATAACGTCAGAGAGTTCATGAAGTTTAGATATTGTTTTCATTTTCGTGCTTAAACATCGACGGCGGGTGCGGCTAGCCAACAGGGGATGCTTACTCCTCCCGGGCACCTGGTCCCACCTCTAGCTTGCTAGGGGTCCGTCGATGCTTAATTTTGTGCTCTATTGTGAGTGCTGTTGAGATTATCGTCAGGATCTTCTTTAACTCATTTGTGTCACACTTATGCCCTTTGCCGTGTGGAGCTCGTAAAAAAGTTCCCCGCGAGGGGTTTGACAGTAAGTGTTTTGAATATATTTCCCTGACATTGTCGCCATAGCACTTTCTATATAGACATAACGTCAGAGAGTTCATGAAGTTTAGATATTGTTTTCATTTTCGTGCTTAAACATCGACGGCGGGTGCGGCTAGCCAACAGGGGATGCTTACTCCTCCCGGGCACCTGGTCCCACCTCTAGCTTGCTAGGGGTCCGTCGATGCTTAATTTTGTGCTCTATTGTGAGTGCTGTTGAGATTATCGTCAGGATCTTCTTTAACTCATTTGTGTCACACTTATGCCCTTTGCCGTGTGGAGCTCGTAAAAAAGTTCCCCGCGAGGGGTTTGACAGTAAGTGTTTTGAATATATTTCCCTGACATTGTCGCCATAGCACTTTCTATATAGACATAACGTCAGAGAGTTCATGAAGTTTAGATATTGTTTTCATTTTCGTGCTTAAACATCGACGGCGGGTGCGGCTAGCCAACAGGGGATGCTTACTCCTCCCGGGCACCTGGTCCCACCTCTAGCTTGCTAGGGGTCCGTCGATGCTTAATTTTGTGCTCTATTGTGAGTGCTGTTGAGATTATCGTCAGGATCTTCTTTAACTCATTTGTGTCACACTTATGCCCTTTGCCGTGTGGAGCTCGTAAAAAAGTTCCCCGCGAGGGGTTTGACAGTAAGTGTTTTGAATATATTTCCCTGACATTGTCGCCATAGCACTTTCTATATAGACATAACGTCAGAGAGTTCATGAAGTTTAGATATTGTTTTCATTTTCGTGCTTAAACATCGACGGCGGGTGCGGCTAGCCAACAGGGGATGCTTACTCCTCCCGGGCACCTGGTCCCACCTCTAGCTTGCTAGGGGTCCGTCGATGCTTAATTTTGTGCTCTATTGTGAGTGCTGTTGAGATTATCGTCAGGATCTTCTTTAACTCATTTGTAAACGTTGTAAAATAAAGTTTAATTTAAAAAATCAAAGGACTGAAAGTCCTGCGAGTTGGCAAAGTCTAATATTGAATAAAGCCTGTGTTTGTGAAGCACGATTGCTCCGGGCATTTTTTTTAGTAACACCATTTTCTTTTCAGTATGTGAAAGGTCAAGGTCACTGGGCTTTAAAATGTTGGTATCAATGGAAAAATCATATGACAAGGAATACACATGTGAATTATCAAAGCCATGTAACTTACTATTCAAAAGCTATGCCCAGTGTTAAAGTATTTGCAAAATAGGTCAAAGATCAAAGTCACAGTAAAAAATTTTGTTCTCAATAGAAAGGCCTTGTCATAACGAATACACTTAATTGTGAAATATGAAAGTCCTATCACATACCATTCAAAAGTAACGCCAAATGTTAAAGTTTTTGAAAAGTAGGTCAAAGGTCTAGGTCACAATGTCAACTAATTTGGTATCAATGGAAAGGTCTTGCCACAAGGAATTCTCATGTGAAATATGAAAGTCCTATCACTGATGATAGGACTTTCATAATTCTCATGTGAAATATGAAAGTCCTATCTGGTCCATGCTGAAAATTTATCAGGTTTTAAATGATGCTATTGAATTTAAAGACGTTTAACACTTACCATTCAAAAGTTATGCCCAGTGTAAAAGTTTTTTGGACAAACAGACAGACAAGCCAAAAACTGTATGCCCCGAATCTTTAATTCCGGGGGCATAAAAAAGTGGGGTATTTTTTTTTATCTCTATGCGATATTAGTCCCCTTAGTAACAGCATAAATCTAAGTCGTTGTTTAATTCCATAAAAGAGTGAAATAATGGTAAGAATAACAGTTCCTCAAATAATTCTTTTTTCATTTTTCTGCTTTGAAAGCATTTTTCTTCAACATTCATCCCACCATATTTTCTTCATCCCACCATATTTAAAAAGAAAAGAAACTCCTTGTATTTCCTATAGCTACACACCAACAGTTGCATCTAAAATTTACAATAACAAACGATTCTTGCAGTGTATTGATTTAAGTAATCCCTCACTACATCCACTTCCTTGCGAATGTTCTTCATCGGATTTCAACTACTCTCCTTGTGGACACGTTATAACTGGTGACCTTAGTATAGTCAAGAACGACAAGTTGAGAGAAATGTTAAAAAAGGGTCCCAAATACAGAGAAAGTATGTCCTTAACATGGAACCAAAATGTCACAATTATCATGGACTCTTGTCAGGAATATGCAAGACGTTGGACAAAGAAAGAGGATGTACAGCTCGACACCCTTTCCGAATGGATGCAATTCATCAGAGGATTACTTTTATCTAGAATTTACCGAATAAAATCAATTTTTTTAACTGTGAACACCAGATTCCAGTCTATATTTAAAGACCCTGATGTTATCACAGAGCTTACCTACCTCCAATAACATTATGTCATCACATCAGCGGACAAAGCCTCAAATAATTACACATTTACTTGCAAAAAGTAGTATTTCGACAATCTAGTTAAAGAGTTGGGTTTACATTCGACACCTGGAAATCCCACTTACACACCAATAAACCTTTCTGCATCTGAAATAATAGATAACCACAAATCAGCTCTTGCTTCCTTTGGCTTCGACACTAACAATTTAGATTTAGATTTACCATACTTATACTGCATACCTAAAATGCATAAGAATCCGTACAAACAATGCTTCATCGCTGGTTCCTCAAAATATTCTACCAAATCTGTATCGAACTTACTCATTACAGTTTTATCTGAAATCAACTCTAGGCTTCAAAAATATTGTTCGACAGTATATTCTCGCAGTGGTATCAACCAGATGTTGATTTTAAAGAATTCGATCAAAGCTTTTGATTTTTCGACACTTTACACTACAATTCCGCATTCTACATTGAAAGAAAGACTCGCAAAAATCATAAGTAATGCGTTTACAAGTAAGAACGGTAATCACAAATACAAATTTAT
Source organism: Pinctada fucata (assembly GCA_028142955.1). Classification (NCBI taxonomy): domain Eukaryota; kingdom Metazoa; phylum Mollusca; class Bivalvia; order Pterioida; family Pteriidae; genus Pinctada; species Pinctada fucata. The sequence continues at coordinate 53,863,274 of AP027109.1, forward strand.
TGTTAACTATGAAAAAACCTACTTTGTAAAAGAAAAGTCCGATTCTGAAAATAAGTACACTGAAACAGATATCATTCAGATGTTAAACTTTCTGATCGACAGCATATTTGTGGTGTTTGGAGGAAAGGTCTTCAAGGAAATTGTCGGCATTCCAATGGGGACCAATTGTGCCCCACTCCTTGCCGACATTTTCCTGTACTCGTACGAAGCTGAATTTATTCAATCTTTGGCCTCTGAAGGGAAAAGAAACTTATCTTTCCTTTATCGCCTGCTTATGGCGTGTTCATATCTCAGTTGATACGCTATGCCAGAGTACCAAATATATGGATTTTGTTCTGAGAGCTAGGCGTCTTTCAAATAAGCTTCTCAGTCAAGGATATGTTTGTGACCGACTAACATCGTCACTGAGGAAGTTCTACGGTCGATATGGGGAACTCGTCATACGCTATGATGTCCCATTCTCCAGAATGGTGGATGATATTGTCATAGATCATTTGAACCATCCAACCAAAGATTGTACTCATTGTCTTCCGAAATGGAAGTAACCGGATGCGACAGTTCTACCGAATTGAAGCGGCGGGTGTTGCATGCAAGCAGGAGATGCTTACTCTTCCTGGGCACCTGGTCTCACTCCCATATCGGGAGTTCGCTTCTTTTCATATGGTGGAAGTTTTTGTTTGTTTGCTTTGGTTCCTGTTTTATCCTAATTTTGTATGCCTTTGGTTTCTGATTTTCTGAATTATCGATTTTGTGCTGTATACAGGGATATGATCATTATCCATATTTGTCATTCAACAGAATAACCAAACTAGAACACTTAGAAGACTTCTTAGACTCCACCTGTCAAACACGTGCACGTTCACAATCAAGAGATGAAACAGCCAATTTCATTGTGTTAAATACGACAAAGTACTCAATCACAGTCTGTGTATCATACAAAATTGATAAACTACTGATTACTATATATAACCAAAAAAAAAAAAAAAGAACCGAACCGAAATACGTAAAGTACGATCCAAATTGAACCGACCAAGCTTGAACCGCGGTTCACCGAATTTTCGGTGAACCGTAACAGCCCTACTTTTTATCAAGACTAAACATCATAGTCGACGTGGATGATCGATTCGCCATTTAGCACTTTTTACGAGTACAACTCTGTGTATGTGGGGGAATATAACTATCAACCATATGTTGCCATGTGGGATGAGAAAAGCACACCCGAGGGGTCTGGTTTCTGGTCAGGGAACGAGGCTTGCCGAGTTCCCTGACCAGAACCAGACCCCGAGGGTGGGATTTTCTCATCCCACTTGACAAACATATGCTTGATCGTTTTCTCCCATTTCTATGGGCCTTTCATGAAATTCCATGAAATCATGAAATTGTCAACTTTATCGAATACGAAAAATAAAGGAATATTCGATTTCAGCGCCCTCAAAAATGGTTTATTCTAAAAGAATACACCGTAGTCCTTTGCCTGAATCGGCTTAACAAGAATTAGAATGTAGAAAAAAGAGTTTTAAAACGACGTTTTTTGTTCAGAGGTCACCGCTTTATGTGCAAAAATCATGACGTCACAATGGATAATAACGACATAACAATATGGATACGGCCGACATCAAAAGTCACGCGAGGGCATGTGGGATACAGTGACCCTACATGACGTGTCGCTATGGGCAAACGCTATCCCACATGGGGGAAAATGGGAGAAAAGGCTATCATTTCCCAGGGTATCCATGAATATCAAAGTCCAAGGTAATAACACATGTGATGAAGTGAATGTGTTGGAATACTACAAGTACCCGGTACACCTAATCAACCCCCCACCCCCCCCCCCCCCCCCCCCAAAAAAAAATCGAACTTTGACATACAGTAAATAGATGATCTAGTCTAAGACTTTCGAATTGTGGTTTTTCATTATACTTTCTACAACAAAAATATTCAAATATTTCATCAGTTATTTTCAAAACTTACTAAGCTATTCTGATTCAGACAAATCCAGTTCATCGTATTGCCTTCCGAGTGTCCTCTGATCTTTGACGCAAGAACCATGGCGATTTATATTGACATCAACAGACTATTTCATATCTATCTTTTCATCAATGAAATATAAATCGACACGGTTATAACAACTTTTACCAGATAAATTTCATTAAACTCCGGTATCTTCCCCAAAAAATGCATGTAGTTGTATAAACATAAAACTTCCCACTGTAAGGTGACATCACAAACAAGACAGTCAAACGCAGCCGCCTCTTGTAACACAAATTCTATGTAAATGGATCTAAAAAAAAATCTATGGCATTTGTATAACAGTCTGTGCTCTGCTGGCTGAAGCGAGCTCAAGATAAACATGATCAATTACCCAAGAAGTCTGACCAACTTTCAGACAGGCCAGAGAATCAGGACCCAGCTGTCTTCTCCGACGAGATTTAGTCACGGTTTCAAGTTGGTGCTATGAAACAATATGATATTGGCCACGGTTCAGAACAATCTCATATATGCCCTTGTGTAAAATGAATTTTTTTGATTTCACTGCAATTACTTTCTCAAAACAATACACATGCGACCACTTAAAAGAGTTCAATAATTTATTGACAATATAGTCAAGAGTTTTGTTACAGCACTAGAAGTCAAATAGTTGGTGCCATATCAAAGAACATGTATATTGTACTTCATTTAGAAAAACTTGTTCATTAAAGATATATAATGACAATAATTATTCCATCTTTTGACCTCTCTGTTGTTATTTTTTTTTTTACTTGGTATGTTTTGTATTGTCAGTATATGACTTTTGGCTGTCAACATCACTGGTTGAATTGCAAACAAAATGTTGCTCATACACCATCTCATTTTTTGAAAGATACTTTGAAAAGTATAATCATAATTTATCAATATAATTCCTTACATTTGACAATGTTTGATGACGTATGAAAACAATGTTTCTGCACTGTGTCTATTGAATGATGAATGAAATGTTATGATAGTACAAAATCACAGAATGTTAAGATCACTTGAACACTGAGGTGTGCAGCATGGCTCCCAGGCATTGTACTATGTTAGAGGTCATAAGGTCGTCCACATGCTCCTCTAGATGGCGCTTTGGATCCTGAAATGGAGACATAAATGTAAAATACAACTCTCAAATAAGATAGCTTATTATAGAACAATAATTGACGAGAAATAACTTTATAAATTTACTGCATCTTTGTGTTACTAAGTAAAATTTATTCGAATATTTTAGTTTTTGAATATGTACACAGCAAATTGTGCCTCACATGAAGTTCATATGAAATGAGCATCATGTAAATGTCGCATGAAAGTTCATGTAAAATTCATATCAATTTCACATAAGATTTATGTGAAAAATATTTCATATGAATTTCAAATAAATTTCCTTCACATGAATTTCACATGAATTTTTCTAAGTGACATTCACAAGAAGCTGAATTCACATAATATCAATGTAAAAATCTTCACATAAATTTCATGTGAAAAATTTCATGTAAATTTCATGTTCTTGCTCGTTCCACATAAATTTCATGTGAACTTTCATGTAAAGTTCATGTAAATTTCACATGAATTTCATTTGAGGCACAATTGGCTGTGTATGTATTCACATTACTTGTTGGGTAGAAATAAGTGTTGTACATGACATAAGATACTCAGCAATCCATAATCAGAAAAGATAAACCAATGGATAATTGTTTTAAATCAGAAAAAAAAATCATGAAATTTACAGCATGAAAAATAAACAGGCTTCATTGCATTGCAAGAACAGGCATTTCTTTAATCAAAATGGGAAAATAAACATTTCATTATCAGTAAAATTAAATAAAGCATATTGAGAAACAAATATACACATGAATGAACCTAAAAACAGCCACATGTACATGAATGGTGACTAGTTCAGAGCAAGTCTAAATGCATTCATATATAGCATAGGAGTGCAACAAAGAAGTAGGCTTGGCAGATGTTTCCTTTTACTTATGTGTATGTATATTCCATTTGGAATGTGAAACAGAATTTTGAAGTTTTTTGTAAGGAATTTAAGGTTCTGTCATGTCAACCATACTTTTGTTTCCATTTTGTTAAATTTCTTTTATACAATCATTTCAAAGATAATTGAATGAGCTGAGAGAAAAAAAATAATTTAATGAAAACAATCACAAGAGAGACAGACTGAAAAATCTCATTCAATGTCAAGAGACTTACATCATTCACAACAATGCTTGCAAACCTTTAGACAATCACTTCAGATTTCCCTGTTTCTGTCACAGCCTTGTGACTCTGTGTCATCGCCAATGTCTAGAAGTTATGAGAGCAATGCCAACACAGAAACACTGATGTCATAGTTGATGCAGTTAGCTAACAGGGAATAAATATACTTACCAATTTTCCAACATTCTTTATTGCTAATTGCTCTTGTGTCATACTTTCTTCTTCTTCCAAAGCCTGGAATAAAACATAATTGATTTGATCTAACTTAAAGCATATTTAGACTCTACATACTGTAATTATTGAAAGAGAGGCAACTTTTTAAAAAATGTTTTAATAGTGTTTAGCATTGCCTGCAAAAAAGGTAGAATGAGGATTTGACAGCTACATAGACAGACAAACAAACAAAAATTAAACAATGTAAAAACTATAACTAAATGGATGGTTTACAACTTACATGTAATAATATGGGACAAAAAAAAATTTAAAGTTAGACGTCACATTCTCTATGCCACTGGGTCATCTTTCATAATTCTTGTTATCAATGTACTATGCTAGTAATGACTGCCTTAATTTGGGTATTCATGAGTGCATAATTCTAGTTTCACATGTCCAATCAGAATTTATACCAATGCACACCTAAAGTAAGACAGACATTACTTATATTTACATTTGTAGTACATAACAGACACCAGCATGAATTATGTGCACATTGAATGTTACTATATGAGGTATAATAACAATTCTATCATTCATTTCCTCTGGTAGAAACATTTGATTCTACTATTAACAATGTGTCAACTGAAGCACAGACTCTAATGTCTGCATCATCATGTCTCCTTTGAGTGTCATTCTGTCAATGTTTTAGAAAGTGTATCAAAACATTGGAAAATTTTCAATCTATCAAAAACAAAATGTGACGTTATATTAGGCGACCAGAATAGTAGGATATAAATCCCAAGCATTGCCTTACAGGCGCTCAACATTAGGATTCTTCAGTTATGGAAATAAAAGTACATATATTCTTACCTTGTGGTAATTTTTAGCCAATTCTAGCATTTCTTTCACTGTATTTTCATTATTATTACAGTGGGCATTATAATCCTGTAATGACAGACCATCTACCCAGCTCTTCTTATGGAGATTCAACAACATCTGCAAAATAAGGCAACAACTGAAGGTGACTCAAATAAAAACTGAGAGAAAAGCCTATCAGTGATTGAATATAAACGAAACTAAGAAATCAACCAGAAAAATATGAACCTTGTCTTCTGACACATTATGATCCTGATTTACAATCACTGAAGCACTGTAATTGCACTAACATTAAATTATGATAAGATTATGCAGGCTGCAAAATATTGGTGCTTTATACTTTTTATTTACAATCTGATACCTGTACTTTGTCAAACTAAAAAAAGTGGATTATTATTTCAAATGCAGCGAGATCATTAGGTATACTATCAAATTACATTATGACAGAATTCAAATTTTCATAAAGTTTACTCAAATTCCACCAGTCTGAGAATTTGTTTTATGTGAGAGCAAGTTGAAAACCACATTATTATAAATTAAAGTTTGTCCAAAAAAAATAATCTAATCATCAAATGGTACAATGTATATTTAAGTATTTTTCTATTTCCTTCCTAAATTGCTTCTTTGCTTTATACTTAAGAACAATGTAAAAAGTTATGATGAATAAAGATTTTTACCTTCTGTTCCAGCTCATTCTTCCTATAGTTTATTGCTATGGAGTAGTAATGTCTATTTAAACCATGTATCAGAGCCTGAAAACCAACAGTTGAAATGAAATTAGACAAAGAATTAATATGTATGGTAAGGCACTTTCTCTTCAAATAATAAAGAAAATTCTTTGAATCAAGAAGAATCTATGTACTCAGCATACTTTTCACAGGAACATCCTTTTTATGAGAAAAAGTTATAGAAAGACAATCACTGTTTAATCAGTATTAACAAGTCAAGAACATGTTATAAACTTAACAATAAGATACATTTTGAATTGAAGATTTTACATGTATCTTCCAGTATATGCTACCTGAATTGATGGTTTGTGTAGATGACCAAGATTTGAGGTGGTCTGTCGTGGTTCCTGACCAAGTACCATCATATTTGGATTGATCAACCTAAATGCATCTATCACCACCTGGAAAGGATTTAAATAAAGAAAACCCCTAAACATGCTAAACTTGTAGTGAAGTATCATGACATTAACTTAAAGTCTTATTTTCAGACAAAGATATAAAGTTCACTTACTGAATTCATCTCCTCAAAAGGAATAAAGTTTTGCTAAATATTGATCCTAATTTTGAATATTCTATTACAACTACATATACATGTACACATATATTTCCCCATCCTCTTTACTTGGACTTACTTTGCCTTTGACACTCTGTATAGGGTCTACTACAACAGCTACTGCTCTCTCTGATAACGCTTCAAAACTTTGTTGTGTATTGATGTCCACACCCGACAACCAACATCCAAAACCTGGATGGGAATGATACCAACCAACCACCATCTCTGGCCTGTGTACATTATACATTAAAATAACTATCAAATTGTCTAAATAGTGTGCGTTCAATTGATGCTTATTTGTAATTTAAAACTTATTTAAAGTAATTTATATTGAGGTCATTGGCAAGTGTTCACCTCAAAAAGAGATCAGAAATAGTGCCAAATGATAACAGTTTTGTTTATTATTATAATAAAAGAATCTAGTGATGTTTTAATTTCATATGGTATTTCTACATCACCAAACCACCGCCTTTCATAAATATTGTATATTATCGAAAATCATTTGAGATCTTTTTTAAACATGTGAATTATGAAGAGATTGGATGATTGTTTCATGATTTATGACGATCTAATCTCATTCTGACCTTCCTGTCTGTTTTAACATGTCCAACATCTTTGCCTGGAAAACTGGATCAACTGCTTCTACACTGACACCCTGCAACATAAATCATTTTATGTTTACTATATTCATACTTAAGCCTGGTACACATGGTAAGATTTGTCTTATAATAGTTCAAAAGGTTGTATCTCATACTGTGGGTAATTTTGCAACACAGAACAATCAGTTTTTCTATATTTCTGTGCAATATAGATCGTTTATAAAAAAAAGAATGTGATGCAGCGTAAGAATATCTTAGCTAAGAGTTGTATGAAAAATAAGGTGAATATTGGCTTTTCATAATGCAGAAAGATATCAGCGTTCTACTTTCACTTTCATTTACATGAATCACGTCAATCCTTTTTTAGCTTTATAGAAAAATCATTTCTCTTATTTTGGATGAAACTCACAGCTAAAGCATCCTTACACTGAATCACATTCTCCCATACCTGTCAGCACTGAAATCTTAAAAAGAGGGAGATCTCCCTCCTTGGCACTTGAAAAAGAGAGAGATTGCGAGTGAACCCATTTTGCTACATTTTTAATGAATCGCGACATTTTGTGCAACACCAATTTTCAAATAATTTCTTCGTGCTGAAATTTCAATGCAAAAACATTTATAAACTGTGAAACATGTATCAATAGTTTATTGCATTCTATACATTTTATCATGCAATTTCGCATGAAATGCTCTGAATGTCGCTAATTAGAGTGAATATGCCAAAACAGGGAGAAACAGGGAGATTGGGCCAAAAAGTTATCTTCCTTGTCCATTGGCTTTTAAATCTGGCCATAAATTGTGACAAGCATATATCAATATATATACACATGTACTTACTGTACCAAACTGTGGCATGACGAAGACGTCAATTACTCTCATAGTATAATCATCTACAAACTCTCCTAACATCAATATATATACATATACTTACTGTACCAGACTGTGGCATGGCGAAGACATCTATAACTCTGACAGTATAATCATCTACAAACTCTCCTAACATCAATAGATATACATGTACGTGTACTTACTGTACCAGACTGTGGCATGGCGAAGACATCTATAACTCTGACCGTATAATCATCTACAAACTCTCCTAACATCAACCCCATCACCTCCATGGGCACACCAGCTCTACCATGCTTCAACATCTTCAAAAGACAAGTTGATGTTTAAAACATGCAACATTTGAATAAATCAAAAAATTTTTTTTTACTTCTGCTCTTATTTTTACAACAACTCACCAGATTATTTTGAATGACTAAATTTCCATGAGACTCAGTGCCTTAAACAAGTCTTCAAGAAATCATTATTCAACCACTTGCCTAAAGACAATTTTACATAGTCTAAGATATTTGTAAAATTCTATTGGCACAGCAAAATTTCTAAATGCCTCAGGCTTCAGACTACTGAGTTTTGTGAAATTGTACATCATCAATTGTAACAATTGTTTTTCCTGGTCCCTCCATACATTGTATCATGAATTCTGTATATTATGCATCACTCGTTTCCTATACATGTTTATTGGTCACTGAATATTTATTCTATTCGAACAAAGAAAACTACAAAGCTCAAAGTAGGGAATGACCGATAGACGATTTCCGAGATGTGTAAAATCAAGGGTTTTAACAGTCGATTCTGAGAACTTGAAAATGGACTATTGCAGAAAGGGCTTTTCATCATAGGAAGAATTCAAGAACATTACATGAACAATTCATTACGTTTATATACCGTAGTTAAGACCATATCTTGTTTTTATTCTGTTACGCATCCTTCTTAAATTAAGAAAGCTACCTTCCAGCCAGGGAGGAAAACAAACAAACATGTAAAACAAAGGTGCAATTTCATATTGTGTGACTAATAGTATGTGGAATCTTACAAAAACTTGTTTCATTTGATTATCAACAGATTCTAGTCAACTTTAGAATGATAGATAATGCAATGTCTTGAAAAATTTTATACTTCAATATTTTCATGATTTTTACATGAAATATAAGAATTGAACAATTTGTCTTTAATTTTTGTAGAAAACACATTTAAATTTTCAAAATATTTCATTATTCTAAATTTGTTTTGTTTGATGACTTTGGGCTCAAAACCTACCAGCACAAGGACACAAAACAGAAAATAACAAATAAATGGCCTTATAGTTATGAATGGTAACTACATGTATCCTGACCTTCAGAAGAGCTAGTGAAGAAATATAGACTTGTTCTGCTGTATCAACTGCTGGGGCATCTGTGGGTGGGGCACCCTGTAAGATGGAAATATGTAAAAGTAACTCATTGTAGAAATAATAAACACAAAAAAACAGCATCATAATGTATAGATTATTAATAGTATACCGGTAATACAGGTATTGAAAATACTGTATCCCGTCTTTTATTCGCATTCTATTTTCGTGATATTTGCTAGGTCCTTCAATTCGCAAAAAATAAAACACCGTAAAGATGTCCTAAAAAGTGTATAGAAAGTTACGTATATATGATGTCGCAAAAATAAAACACCGCAAACCAGTCACCTCCATCCTGTTTGCGAACTTAAGACGCCCCGAATGAAAAACGGCTTACAGTACATGAATATGTCCTTGTAAGATTAATATAAATGTTTTGTTTGTGCCTTCTGTATATAATACCTTTTGTAATACAATGTAGACAATTATTTACTTTAACTGAGGTTTAATATTAAAATGGTATAACTCTATTGGGAGATATTATTTACAGAGCCAGAGGGGCGAATAATGCTTCTCAAGGGGAGCTAAACCAGCAAAGTTTTAACCAGAATAAAAGTCAAATACAATTCACTTTATTAAATGAAGTTTCAAACTTCTCAATAAAAACAAATATCATGAAATTATGGAATCAATGTACGTATGTACATGCTACATGTAAAGAAGTTATGCCCTGAAAATTTATCAGACCTTGATGAGAATAGGTGTATTTCCTTTTACCGGTACAAGATTAAAGACAGTGATTTCTATTTACATGATGCAGGTCAGACTTTTTTTTAAACCTGATGGATCAAATAATGTGACCACTGATAGATCTGATTGGTCAACACATTTCACTTCTCCTTCTGAAACCACTGCACAGAATTTGTAAAATTTGATAGGGAGACAGGCTTAGAAAACACTCTAAAGCCACTACCAAGCTTGTTGGGTTTTTTTTTTATTCTGATCCAAAAAAAAATGATTATCTGCCATTGAATCACATATACAATGTACAAGTGTTCCTCTGCAATCTCTAAACAGGCAATATAGGCAAACTTGAGGTTCCTTGGGTTTTTTTATTTTTCCAAGGTTTAAAGCAGAGACAAAGTAAAATAGGTATATTCTTAAATATTAGAATACATGTAGGATAGGAATTGCTAACCTGCCCTAATCCTGGCATACCACCTCCTAAGCGTAGAAGACGATCCATCTGAAACAGACATAAACATGATGAATGTAAATCAAAAACTAAATCATTTCAATGAGCTTCTTATCATAGAAAGCCAAAATCTTACTGTAAATCTACCGGGTATATCTATATTGTCTGAATTCAAGTTTACAGAGATTTGGAGGTACATGTATCTACACTGCTCAAAATAATTAAGGGAGCAACGTTTCTACTTTCATATCACACACCTTTGCAGCTGCTTATTCTATGTTATCAACATAAATGTATTAAGACATATTTTTTAGTCATTTCTTAATTACTAATATCTGTATTGAACAGATTAACCATACACACATGATAAAACTTGATGATGTAGCCTTGCTTATTCCAAAAGATATTACATTCTATGTACCATTGTATTGCAATGGAAAAAATGCTCCTTTAATTTTTTTGAGCAGTGTAGTTGTTTTTCCTGTCTGCTTGTTAGTCCATAAAAACTTAAAACTTTAGTCATAACTTAAGAATGGTAAGTGATGGCAAGGAAAAACATTGGCTACAAAGTTCATAGGCCAGTATTGTTATGGACCCAAATTTTCCTCCAAGATCATCCCAAGAAAAAAGATGAAAATCAGGTATACAATAATGTACAGGTAAATGACAATTGTGACAGTACACATGGGGCAGCGTGCAAAATTAACGGTGGACCGATAGACAATGTCTATAGTTATTCTGGTCGGTCTATAGAGATAAAAAACTCGGTAGACCGACTTGTCTATAGGAAATCTGACCCGAATCATGTAAATGTTTGCTCTTCGCACAGCAATAGCTTAGCAAGAGCAGGTAAGGCCATATAAAATTGATCTGTCATTTCTCAGAAACCGCCGCCGATTCAACTGCAGAAAAAAACCCCGCTGTGTGTCATTTTCAATCATTACTTATTAAAGAAGTTAAATTATCCAAAAGGTACCCGATAAACATTTAAGTGTAATCACAGCATGTTCCATATTTACGGTAACGTTAGGACGCCTTCTGTTCAATATTTTACACGTGAATGGATATAAATATTTTTACATGGCCTAAATCAAGGACTTATAAACATTTTATAAGTCCTTGCCTAAATCCAGCCTACATGTATTTGTACTACCAATAATTATTTGAGCACCTGTAAAATGATGATATGTTGTTGTACTTCTGTTTTTTATCGTCCTTTCGTCATCTAAAGCCGGTCGCGATGTCGTTCTTTGACCGGTTGAAATATGTTGAAGGTGCACACCCGGGCACGAAACAAAACCCGGCATGTGCTAGTTCTAGTGATGAATCAGATATTGACAGTGAATCTGACAAGGAAATAGAACAAAATGAACTTGAAAATGAAAATCCCATCACACAAATTGTCTATCAAATTGAGAGAGAATATAACTAAATGATTGGCAGATGATTTACATGTAAGCAATTAAAATGCAATAACATTCTGATTTCTGTGCCTTTTTATTTCGGTCATAGGAAAACGCTGAGGTCTATAGGAACTAAAATAACTGTGGACCGAATGTCTATAGGACTTAAAAGTTAGTTTCGCACACTGATGGGGTAATGAGCGAAATCAGGAGTATTCCCTTAAGTCATTTATACTGGTTTTTATTTTCACAATGGGGTTATTTTTGCAACAATGGTACCGGTACAATCATGAAAAATGTGAAAAAATTACCCCAACACAAAAATGTCAACATTTACAGTATACTGATACAGGATAGTTTGCTACCAGTTACAGTCCTAATTTTTTTATCATTTAGGTACATGTACCCTTGTCATGATGTCATGATGTTTGAACAATTTCCAAAAATTCAATTAAATTCTTACCCTAACCCTAACCCTTACCCATTATTTTCTTAATTTTTTTACACTCTTGGGAAGCCAGATGTCAATGCATGGAGTATAATATTCAAACCCATATTGGACATTTGATCCCAAAAATCAGACTGGTCGTAATTTTGCCGGACAGGTCCAAAAGTCTTAAACATTTCGCACAGACTGCAATACATACATGTAGATAAAAATCACGAGTAGCTAGAGATACCGTTCCTGACCTAATTCCCGCCACAGTACTGACTTGCGTATGTCCAGTGCAGTAGTAGACAATCGCTTGAGTAGGACAGACGTCTTTCACCTGGGAGCCTCCTGTAATCTCCCCCCCCCCTCCCTGTACCTGGGATTAGGTCAGGAACGGTATCTCTAGCTACTCGTGATTTCCTACATTTGTTCCAAGTTTCATGTCTTAATATAACAAACCAAGGAAGTTATCATAAATAAACCTTCGAAATCGTTCGGTTACTGCTTTGACACCAGTATAATTGGGAATTTTTGGAGCCGTAATATGGGGAGGGTCATACTATTTTAAGCCTAGGAGAATTTTAGGGGTAACTACAGGAAATAAAAACCTTCTTTGTATGATTAAGGAATTAGCTCGATTTGACTGACTTAAAATGCCCGGAAGTTTGTAAAGTTGGTCTTTTTCGCTTGCGACATCTTTGGCACGCATAAAAATGAAAAGAAAAAGGGGGGGTCATGCATGTCATTTTTTCACAAATTTCACTTTTTTACAGGACCCCTCCGTCCTCATCGAAAAATTTCCAATTTTTACGTATTTTCAAATCGATCTGTAGATTGCATAAAAGACAAGATCAAGTTCAAAGTTAAATTTATCACGACCACTGGTCACATTTTATTAATTCTATATGCTATAAATACATTTCCAACATTTTTGACCAATGGTGTGACACCTTTTATTCAGTACGGTTCACCAGTCAAAACGGAGGGGAATCCCCATGAAATTGATTTCCTGTAGTTACACCTTTAAGAAATATACTTGGAAATGGGGCCGAATATTGACCCCAAATTAGCTAGTGACGGCCCTGACTAGTCATCAAATGAAACCATTGTTTTGGAAGTATATCAATAAATACCCTAGATAAATTTTATCCAAAAACTATGCATGGTTTTGTAGTGTATAATCTCCATAATTATCAGAGACAATTCGCAAAAGTACCGGTCAGCCGGTATCCAACACAAGGATTCTTTTAAACCTTCTTCTTCTATCAAAATTGAAGAGCTATTTCTTTGTTACTGTATACCTTCTTAATTCCAGTGAGAAATCTTGACCTAGCTGACTGTATTGTGAGAAAATATTAGAATGTAAGAAAGAAATTATCCTCGTCACGACCGACCGGAAAAGTAATTTCAAAATAAATAGGGAACCAAATCGTAAAAAATAAATCCGGACAAGACAAGGCAGGAGTGGATCGGAATGGATACCAGAATCATACGCAGAGACAAAATAATCCAGTCCCTGTACATAGCGGCATCGGTAGAGACTGGATTATTTAGTCTATCATACATATATAGTATCCCTTCTAAAAGCTCTTAAAAAACGTTTAAGAGGCCCCCCTTACAAAATTGCAGGGGGCTGGGGGGCATCATTCCATAATGGCATTTTACACTTGGTCTTGAAGCTTCAAGGTCATCCCCATGATAATTGAAAATGTATTAGTGACTCCCCCTCACCCCCCCCCCCCCCTTCCGTAGTAGGTCCATCCTTTCCTTAGACGTCCCCATCTATAACACCCTTTCAATATCAACCGATATCATGGTTTGAAATAAAATTCCGAAGGTATAAGCATGATATTATTAGTTATACAGTGTTTTACAGGGGGATACAGAAATATATCCATTCCACGTTCAATAGCCAATGAAGCAATGTTTCCCCTTTCACGACTCAACCTTTATTTTTTTTTTTTTTTTTTTTTTTTTTTTTTTTTTTTTACCGGTCTGTTTCTGATACATGTATATTATAAGTAATTGATAACTGAAAAATTTCGCTGGCTCGCTATATACATTATATATCATGTGAGATAATTTTCCGCTGGGGAGTGGGGTTCCCCCAAGAACCTGCTAAGGGCTTTGAGGTATTCCACGCCCCCTCTAAACTCAAATCCTGTCCCCTGTCATGATATTCTGAATTTTTCCAAAATTTTGATAAATTTCAATATATTAAATGAATCCCCCAACCACAGCAAACAAACATATTTTTTTTCATCTCATAGAACACAATACTATATATAAATAAATGTAATTTCATTAGATTCTGGCCGTTTTAACAGATACATGCATGTACAATAAACGGGAATCTTTCCCCCTCTCACTCGTACGAAGTGTATACATATATGCATTCATCTTCAGGCGCTTAGCCAGCGTACTGGTCCAGGTAGAAGCCCTTGTGGATATTCAAGAGGCAAAGTCTCAGAATCTAATCAATTTTGCTCATTTACAGGGCAGTTTTCTACGTTAATGTTTTCGCGAAAGCGCGGGGACATTAAAACCGGTTCGTCTCTCCGTCCGTCCGTCCGTCCGTCCGTCTGTCCGTCAGTCACAAAAACTTTAACCTTGTGCATAACTTTTGACTGGTAAGACCTTTCCATGGATACCAAAATTTTTGACTTTGTGACCTTGACCTTGGACTTTGACCTACTTATTAAAAACATTAACCTTGACCATAACTTTTGAATAGAAAGTGATGGGGCTTTGATTTTTCACATGTGTATTCCTTGTGACAAGACTTTTCCATTGATACCAAAATTTTTGACCTTGTGACCTTGAACTTTGACCTACTTATTAAAAACTTTAACCTTGACCATAACTTTTGAATGGAAAGTGAAAGGGCTTTGATATTTCACATGTGTATTCCTTGTGACAAGACCTTTCAATGGATACCAAAATTTTTGACCTTGTGACCTTGACCTTGGACTTTGACCTACTTATCAAAAACTTTAACCTTGACCATAACTTTGAATAGAAGTGATAGGGCTTTGATTTTTCACATGTGTATTCCTTGTGACAAGACCTTTGCATGGATACCAAATTTTTTGACCTTGTGACCTTGACCTTTGAGTTCGACCTACTTTTCAAAAAACTATAACCTTGTCCATAACTTTTTAATGGAAAATGATAGGGCTTTCACATTTCACATGTGTATTCCTTGTGATGAGACCTTTCTGTTGGTAACAACATTCTGACCTTGTGACCTTGTCCATGGAGGTTGACCCACATTTAAAAACTTCAACCTCGACCATAAGTTTTTGATGGTAATTTAAATCATAGGTCTTAAATATTTCACATGTGCATACCTTTTTATAAGCCCTGTCCCTTGGAAACAAAACAAAAGTTTGGACCTTTTGACCTTTTCTTGGAGTTAATCTTTCATATTTAGAATGTTGATAATATATGAGATATATTATTAAAACTTAAGAATGGGGGGATGTCTGTAAGTATTTCTTTAAAGACAAACACCCAAAAGCGGGGGACCACAATTCCTTGAATTTAGTTTTTTCATTTTTTTTTTTGTGCAAAACGACGTGGGATTAACTGCGTTTTAACGGTACGCCTGGTTATGCGCATGATTTTCTCTCTCTTGTCCATATGCCAATTGTGGCAATTGTATATCCATCATGTGTTCGGCGTCCACGTAAGAATTTGAAAATCTTTTTATTTCTGGTTTTATATATGTGGTATTCATATATAAATAAACATATGTATATTCATTTCTCAAGGTAGCGATGATGAAACGAGATATTCACATCATTTATAAAGGAAAGAAAATGGCGGGAAAATTTTCTCTATGTAATTCAACCAAATTCAGTGTCCTTATATAACTTTTTTCACCATCCAAGTGAAGTATGTATAAAATTCCTTCGTGCAATATGTTTGGGTGTTTATATGAGCACATTTCGAAAGAGAAAAATTTTGCAAAAATTGAAGGTATTTCATCTGCCTGATTCTTACTCAATTAGGTGCTACCCATAAATTTGAGGAAAGATAACTAGTCTGATCCATGTTCTAATGCGCTTCTGAGATTTTATTAAGAAGCGCGTACGCATATCCAGAAGATCTTTCTGCCTGTGATGCCACCAGAAATTATGTAACATTTTGCAAATTTTAAAATAACATATCGTACTTTTGAACTATTATTACCGTCAGTCATGACTGACGGTATACTGTAATCATTCGTGATCTACTTGCACGGGTAGAATACCTCTTGGCAGTATGATTGGTCGACAATTGCAAAAAAATGCAAATATTCGTCTATAGGTTATTCAAACCCTGTACATAAGATCAGCAGGTCCTCTCATGAGTCTAGGTGACCTGACAATTGAAAGTCATATCGTATCAATGCATTTTTCTTCCGAAAGATGCATCGAAAAGTCATTGTAGCGATATGTCCTAGAACAATCGCACATCCACGATTGAATCGGAATAAAAGAGAAACAATGCATTATACATATAGATCGATTTTTTCTTACTAGAATCTACAAGAATTTAAAGTCAGCTAACTGACGGTTAGCTTTTTGTAAAAGCTAATACTTGTAGTATCAATTTACATGTTGATCAACCCAAATAAAATTCCAAACACCGCTGATAGTTTGGAAAGGGGAGGAGACAGGGTAAATTCATATAGAAACTTTTACGTCAGGGATAATAATTTCGATTTCACAAACTAGTACAGGCTTTCTGGAAAATACAAAACAAAGGAGGGGATCTCCAACAACACCAGGTTGCAGCACCCACAGCAAAACCCCAACACACTCAATGCAAAAACACAAAGCAGACAAGCACAGAAAGAGACGCATAAGGGACAAGGAACGTCAACGCACAACACAGAAACATCAAACACAAAGGACTACACATTTATAAACCAACGAGACCAATGGGCAACCGGTGCCGACTTAGGACGGCCATCTGCCACGGAAATAGGAAAGGGTGTGGTTATCCTGGATTACTTGCGCACAACACGATCAATCTACAAGCCTTTTGAATATTTTTCCCTGACATTGTCGCCATAGCACGTTCTATATAGACGTTACCTCAGACAGTGCATTCATTTTATATATTGTTTTCATTTTCATGCGTGAACATCGACGGCGGATGTGGCTAGCCAACAGGGGATGCTTACTCCTCCCGGGCACCTGGTCCCACCTCTAGCTTTCTAGGGGTCCGTCGATGCTCGGTGCTCTATTGTGAGTGCTGTTGAGATTATTGTCAGGATCTTCTTTAACTCGAGATCATTTGTACCAACGCATTCTTAAGAATTGCACTATGACTGAAGTCCTGTGTCGACAGGACTCAATGACGGATCCTGTCCAAACCTCTTTAGACAAGACATGCTGTCTGTTTGTGTGTTCATCTTACAGCGAGGTGGTTATTTTGCACCACAATTATGGGTTCTTCAAGACCTCTGGGTAATCGGAAAAGTGAAAGGGTTGTGCGCACGGAATCCGGATAACCAAACCTTCTGCTACTTGCGTAGCAGATGACCGTCCTAAGTCGGCACCGGATGCCCATTGGTCTCATGGGTTTATGTGTTGACTTTTGTGTTTCATGTTTCTATTATGTGAGTTGGTGCTCCTTGTCCCTCGTGCGTCTCTTTCTGTGCATGTCCATTCTGTGTTTTAGCATTGGGTGTTTTGGAGTTTTGCTATGGGCGCTGCAACCTAATGTTGTTGGAGATCCCCTCCTTTCTTTTATCACCGTTTGATATAAAAATTTTGAAGTTGTGCGGCGCCGCAAAAATTATGTCAGAACAGACTTCGTTCTTACAAAAGTCAAATTCAATAGCATCATAAATAAATTTGAGAACAGAGAAATTTGAAGCATGGACTAGGCATGCACGTTTCGGGTACTAAGCCCTCGTAAATGATCCTCAATCTAATCAATGTAATATAGTCAAAGAGTGTGAAAGTTACTTTGTTCAAAATGTTCCTAAAGATACAGCAGTATAGGTGGGATATGATGCTGCAGGACCAACGTTTTCGAAATTATAAGAAATTTTGAAAACGGAAATTTTTCGAATGCATTGAAGAAACTATCAATCAAAGTTTATCGGACTTGGCTTCATATGCCCTCGAGGACCCCTGGTCCACCAGCAGTGACTCTCACAAAGTGGTACAAATGTTAAACATCTTCAAATTCAATAGAATCATTTATATAAAGACAGATAAATGTTCAGCATGGAAGATTAAAGATAATTGGAAGTACACCAGAGAGGAATTTATAAGTACCAAATTGCTTAATTAATGGTCCAGAGGAATATGACATAATTGTGTACGTTTTAATTTACAAGACAATCGGGAACTCCCTAATGCAGGCAGGACCATGTCCTCTGATTGTATGCAACACAAACCTCGAATTCGAATATGCCAAAAAGAAGCATGTCAAATCCGGTTATGTCCAAATCGGTAAAAGATGGTCAATTTTAAAAAGTCCTTACTTAAAATCATTTATCAATTTAGCATTATTATGATTACAACGTGAAATTTAACAAAGGTCGTGGGCAAACTTTTTGTAAGCCCATGGCGTAACCTCATTCTATGAGGCAAAGGGAAATTTTTTTATGACGTAGAGATATAAGGTTTTCTTTCGTCGACACTCCAAAACAATGTATTCCTAATCGAGTATCTATCCC
The DNA here is from genome assembly GCA_028142955.1 of Pinctada fucata. Classification (NCBI taxonomy): domain Eukaryota; kingdom Metazoa; phylum Mollusca; class Bivalvia; order Pterioida; family Pteriidae; genus Pinctada; species Pinctada fucata. The sequence goes on from AP027109.1 coordinate 53,882,290, forward strand.
ATTACCACGTTTTACGTTTTCAAATTCAATAGCATCATTTAAGTACAAATCAATTTGCAGCATGGACGAGACATACACGTTTCGGGTACTTGTATTGTATTGTATTGTTTATTCGTCAAAAGCACATACAGCATAAAGACAAAGTATAATATATATATAAATACATACATTGTTGCACGGTCTATTATGTAGACGGTAATTAACACCTTTCCAGACGGTGCAATAATTTTTCACTGTGTAGCAATGGTTAGATTAATGATTGGAGTAATGATTGAATGATTGACGGAGTCGTAGACTGACTACCATGAGTGGTTTTCTTTAGCTGGCAATAAAGAATCATCCAATCATTGATTATAATTGTTTGATGGCCTAACAATTGCCGTAAAACAAATGGGTTATTCAACAGTAGAATAACCCATACATAATGCAATGGTCAAAGTAGAAAGAAAGTGATTGATTCTCTAATATCAAAAGCATTGATTTTCTTACTATATTTGCCCAAGTTACATAGTTCTTTTACTTTTTGCGTGGATATTAATTGAATTAATTTAAAGACAGAGGATCTGGTGAAATAATACTTTTTTTTTCAAAAATTTAGCTCTAAAATGACAGTACTAATTACATTTCAGGAAAAAATGAAATTCATCTTCTACATCTAAAGGACATAAAGGACATAAACGTCTGTCTAAAGGAACATTTTTATATTTACCTGTTTCTATACTAAGACAATGAGATGATAATCTTAATTTACATATAAACTTTTTATGTTGCATAGGAATTCTCTTGACTAAGTAGAATTGTACATAAAGTAAAATGACCAATCAAATGTTTATAGATATATCATTTAGACGAAGAGTTAATTTTAGAAAGAATAGTTTGCTTACAATTATCAAAAATACGATGTTTAGCAACTGCAAATATGTATTCAGGCTTTAATGTACATTGATTTATCCATGAACTAACAATCCGACATTTGACAAAATGCTTTTTACTTTAACTTCCCAATTCTTACAGTTTGGTTTACTTACCATTTCATCACGCATATAACCATAACATGATTTTAAGGAGGGTTTGAACACTAAGATGGCAGCGGCATTTTTTTTTCACTTCCTAGGAAAAGTACAGTTTTAACTTCCTTAAAACATCTGATACGCTGATTGATACACACATTGGAGTATTCTGATGAAGTTTGAATAATTTCCGGCGTCATTTGAAGATATTATGGCGATTATCAAAATTGTGGACTTTGGGGGATTTATCCATGAGCAAACCACAACGTCATTTCGACGTTATCGGGGGAAATGGCGTCACAAACCTTCGCATAAAAATGCAATAAAAACATTAACACCAAACGTATCACATTGAAAGTCTTTGCATGTATAAAATAGAAACTTCAATCTTCATCACAGTGAATTCGTTGACAAATTAACATTACAGGAAAGGGAATATGTCACTTCATTGAAAATGGACGATTTTCGAAAGAAAAATGGAAAAAAATATATAGCTTTGTAATATTTTTATTCAAAATTCAATTTTTCTCATTTAATCATGAAATCATCTCTGGACATTGTTGATAATTTTGTAAGTTTTTGACAAAGATTCATCCACATGATTCCTAATAATTAATTATCAACTACAGTCAATTTGCTAGAATCGCCATTTTTTGAGCGACAGTGTCAACTTTTATTCCAATATCCTGATCGACTTTGCTTATACATTTATGCTTCATAAAGTGCAGTACAATTATGAAGATTTTGGAAGTTAACTCAAAATTAATTTCCGATAGTTTACGAGAACTGGAATGACACTTTCAATATTATGACGTCATCAAGATATTCACGAATTTGTCAATTAATGCATATATTTCAAAGTCTCGTAGAAAATTTTCCTGTGGATAGAATCAAATGTAAGTTTGCATAACCAAGGACAGACAAGAAATATATAATTTCAGAAATTTTGAGAAAAAATTGAATTTGGCATCCAAGTGTTCAATACCTCCTTAATATACAATTTTTAGTTGATAAAAGTTTCACCAATATTTCAACATTCGTAATTTTCTCCCGCAATGCAGAGGTAATCTACCCAATTCACAATAAATCATTACATCTTTTAACACTAAGTATGCTTTTGCAAAAACCCGTATGAACCTTTTCGACATCTGGGCCTGAATGATCACCCCATACCTCACTTCCGTAGTGAGCAATGCTACCGACGTTGGTATCAAAAAGGGACATAAGTGTTGTGAAACTCAAATTCATATAAGAACATTTTCTTTTAAGTGAAAACGAAGCCTTTTTACATTGTAATGCCAACTGTCTTTGTGTTACACTAAATTTTCCATTAAAATTCAACAATAACCCAAGGTAACAAAATTTATCTACAGCTTCAATTTGTTCGTTTTTATATAACCAAGTATCTTCTGATCGTAAAACACCTTCGTTTCCAAAACCAAAAGTTTTGTTTTTCCAACATTTAGAGATGAAAACCATTTTTCTGTGTAGTTTTCCAACGAGATCGACATAAGTTGTAAATCAGAAGCTAACTCTCGTCAGTGATCGTCAATCGAAATATTGAAATATGACCAAAGAGTGCGAAATGTTAAACGTCTTCAAATTCGATAGATAGCATCATTTAGACCTGATAAATTTACAGCATGGACCAGACATGCACGTTTCGGTACTAAACCCTCATCAGTGATCCTCAGTCTAAACAATGTAAAATGGCCAAAAAGGATGAAGACTTTTATGTCCAAAAATGTACCAAAAGACGTAGCAGGATGGGTGGGATATGATGCTACAGGGCCCTCGTTTTAGAAATTTAAAGAAATTTTGATGACGGAAATTTTCGAATGCGTTGAAGAAACGATCAACCGAAAAATATCGAACTTGGCTACATGTACACTAGGGGACTCTTGGTTCACCAGCAGTGACAATTACCAAGTTGGAAAAATGTTTAACGTCTTCAAATTCAATACTACGACACCATATACGACACCATATAATTGCGTAATAGTATTGCGTTTGATTGAATCTCTTTAAACATGACTCAGTTTGAACATTAATTTTTAAATTTGAACATTACTGTATGTTCAACGTCTTCAAGTTCATTAGCATCATTTATTAACTCTCGTCAGTGATCCTCAATCTAAACAATGAAATATGGCCAAACTATGTGAAGATTATGTTCAAAATCACTTTAAACATGACTCAGTTTGAACATTTTGAACAACACTGTATGACATTTTGGATTGCGATTGAATGACTTTCAACATCACCGAACAAGACATCTTTGCCTTATATGTACATCAATATGTGCATGGAGATAATGACACTTACCAAGTTGGAAAAATGTTATTAAACGTCTTCAAATTCAATACTACGACACCTTATAATTGCGTAATAGTATTGCGTTTGACTGAATCACTTAAAACATGACTCACTTTGAACATTTTGGACAACACTGTATGACAAGCGCGATGATTTCAACTTCCACATAACTAATTATAATTTCTCTTTTAGTCTTCTCCGGGCCTGCTTAATTATAGCGTTTTTCTTTTTGTTTCTCAGCAATGAGATCTTATAAAAGCATATAAGATCCCCCATTTTCGAATGATCTTCTGGATTGCGATTGAATGGAAATAGTGACACTTACCAATTTGCATAATATTATAAAATTTTCAATTACAAACGTTTCCTGCAGTGTATTGATTTAAGTAATCACTCATTCACTCTTGTGAGGAATATGCAAGTCGTTGGGCAACGAAAGAGGATGTACAGCTCGACACCCTTTCCGAATGGATAAAATCCATCAGAGGGTTCCTTTTATCTAGAATTTACCGATTAAAACCAACAGTGGATAGCAGATTCGAGTCTATCTTTAAAGACCCTGATGTTATCACAGAGCTGACCTACCTCCAAGAACAATATGTCATCACACCAGCAGGCAAAGCACATTTACTTGCAAAAAGTACTATTTAGACATAAAATGAAATAATATTAGATAACCACAAATCAGCTCTCGCTTCCTTTGGCTTCGACACAAACAATTTACATTTACATTTACCATACTTATACTGAATACCTAAAATGCATAAGAATCCGTACAAACAACGTTTCATCGCTTGTTCCTCAAAATGTTCCACCAAATCTGCATCGACCTTACTCACCAAACTCTTATCTGAAATCAAATCTGGACTTCAAAAATATTGTTTAACAGTGTATTCCCGTTACTTCAGCCAAAAGTGGATTTAAATGAATTCGAAGGAAGTTTTAGAACATTTGAAATCCAACCATTTAAGTATAGTCTATTCGATCAAAGCCTTTGATTTTTCGACACTTTACACTACGATCCCACATTCTAAATTGAAAGAAAGACTCGCAAAATTTATTAGTAATGCGTTTACAAGCAAGAAAGGCAATCGTAAATACAAATTTATTTTTGGTAACTATGACAAAACCCACTTTGTAGGAGAAAAGTTCGATTCTGAAAATAAGTACACTGAAACAGATATTATTCAGATTTTAAACTTACGTCATCGCTAAGGGCACCAGTGCACGTACACGTACTCGTCAATTTTCTAAACCTTTGCTACTTTTTACGTGTAGATGTACTTGTAGATTACACGTACGCGTACCCGTACACGTTAGCCTTCTTAATAGAGAGGTTTAGTTACAAGTTTTAGCGCGACGTGTACGTATGACGTCATCACTTCCTGCGATCTTTGATCAAATGACGTCATGACGTGACGTATAGCTACACGTTATGGACGTGTAAACGACGCTCTACACGTAACGACTGAACGGGTAATTTTTTTGAAAATTCCCACACTAATCATTGATCGAGCTTCCAGTTTTCAGTGTTATAAAGCAAGTTTAGGATTCTAACTTTCCTTACGTCGAGATTTTACGAATCTCGATGTACATTTCTCGCATATTTAACTGATGAAGAGAAGCTAGCTACACGTACACATTCCTACATATCTATACTTAGACCCCTCCGGTACGTACGTATAACTAAACGACGTCTTCGGATTGTGACGTCAAACGGTGACGTGTACATGTATGACACACGTACACGTTGAAAGCACTTGTAACTAAACCTCTCTATTCTCTCAACTATAGACTGGTCCAATTTATTTTTTGTGAATGCGTTTCATCAAATGGCGCAGATTAACGCTTAACGCAAAAATCGACTAAGTACGCCGAAATTCTACGCCACCTTTTGACATGGCGTTTATCCTGTCCTAGATTTACGCCACAATATTCTATAGATGTATGTTGCATATTATATGGCCATTATCGATTATTTTGGGGAGATGGTGTTGTGTTGAAACTTCTTTGGTAATGTGTATCTCGATATGTCAGTAATCCATTGACAAAACACAAAATTGCATCATCCGGAATGTACTTTATGGTATCATAGAAATACCTAAATTTCGGTTTTAATTGAAGATAAACATTATAGAAGGGAATGGAATATAATATATTTTTTCAAAGCTTTTTCCTCTTGAATGGTAGGTGAAAAAATCAATGTGATCATTACCTTTCTAAACTAAACAGGCGAGCGTTACAAGCCGGAAAATTTTAAGTAATGAAATTATTAGTCATTCTTGAAATTTAAAGAAGCATATCAAACGGCGAGCGGAACTTAATTTTGACTAAAAGCTTTAATGGAAATTTAAAGAAAGAAAGGCGAGCCGTTCCGATGGGTATTCTCACGATTTGGCCTTGCCTTCTCGACTTTAAGACTGAATAACAGCTAGGTTACTGTGCGTACTTCTTTGATGTTTATTTTTTGTTTATAAATGCGAAACACAGACATATATTTTTGGTCTCCTTAACTTAAAGTTAATCGGGACATCAAGATATTGGAGCTCAAGAAATATGCAAGACAACCAAGTACCTTATTCGATCAACTCAGAGTCTAATAACTAAATTTCATGTCATTGAAAAAGTGTTAATTGGTCTATTTCCAATATGTCAGGAATGCAATGGTCCAAAACGAGTTTAGGTGTGTTGGCTGCATCATTTATATAAGCTTTTATCTGTCAGAGCATTTAATTGTGTAATGTGTTGTGTTTTGTTAATGTAACTGAATACATAACTGAACCTTGATGTCAATAAAGAAAATGAAGATAGCGATGTTTCTAATGAATAAGTCATCCCTTTTTCATTCTTTTGTCAATAGACTCCCATGCCGAAGGTAATTGCTAGATGTCTGACAGTGTATTTAAAAATGAAGCATTCATACGTAAGCAATGTTATTACTCTAAAACGACATGATGATAACAACAGCTTTGTAATGAAGTTTGTCAAGAGTTTACTCCTTTTCTTTTTGTATTCAAAATCTCCAATCATTTTGGCAATGTCCTTTACCAGGAACTGTAACTTCCAGCGTGACCATACAATGGATAATCTGGTTGTGCAAAATGTGGACGCAAAGGATATGGATAATGTTGGCGAATGTTCAAAATTATGTTTGGAGAACTTATCATGTGTTTCATTTATGTTCAATAAAGGCAGGCGGCTTTGTATTCCACTTACAGAGAACATCTTGCTTCTTAATGCAACAGAATTCGAGAATGGTTGGGTATTTTTTAATAGTAAGTATGATTCCTAAAAAATAGGTTTACTAATTGATATTTCCATTGCAGAGGAATGTCCATATTAAGTGTCCGTTGGGGAAAGGGATATATATCCTATAATTTTGGTTACGTAATATAGCGTCACGTTTCAGTTTAGAACGAACGGGTAATTTGCCTACGTTCAGACACTTTTTACGTTATAATTTTCAATACACTCAAGATTAATGTCAAATGGAAATATAAGTGATGGCTGTCTGACATTGGGTGTTCATGGTAGTATAAATCTGGTTGGACACATCCAAATTTTCCTTCTCGCTTCTCGCTTCTCGATTCACAGAATTTGCACGTGAGCAACCAGAATTCGGTCTTTTCGAAATAGCAAGTTACCCCCAAATTTGTGCAGGTATCTGACGTCAACGCATTATTACGTTTTCAAATTTTATATGACGTTTTCAAAGGAATTTGATGACGTCACAATGCTTTTACGTCAGATACCTGCACAAATCGAAAGTAGGACTGTAAAATCGAAAAGACGGAATTATATTACCATGAACACCCAAAGTAAGACAGTCATTTCTTAATACTTCTGGTTGGACACATCCAACATTTCCGAGAATCGCTTAGCGATTCACGGAAATTGCACGTGACCAACCAGAATTATATTACCATGACCACCCAAAGTAAGACAGTCATTTCTTAACAATTCAGTGTACAAATGGAGGTCTCGATAGTTTCCGCGGATTAAGCGAAGGTTGGCATGTTGACCTTTGATGATAGACACCATTTTTTATGTTGTATAAGGTATATTAAGTTAAAAACATTCAATGATTCTAACTATATAATACACTCGATATTTATTTGTACAACGGATACCTTAATGTTGCCGACTCTCTTTCACATTGAGATTCATAAAAGCCATCTCTGTTTGGGCCTTAACGTAATGTTAAACGTCTTCAAATTCAATAGCATCATTTATGAAAAGATAAATTTGCATCATGGACCAGAATGCACCTTTCGGGTACTCAACCTTTGTCAGTGATCCTTAATCTAAACAATGTAATAAGGCCAAAGTGTGCGAAAATTATTATGTCTAAAATGTACCGAAAGACGTAGCAGGATAGGCACATGGGATACAGGACCCAGGTTTTAGAAATTTAAAGATTTTCGGTAACAGAAGTTTTGAATGCGGTGCAGAGACAGACGATCAATCGAAGTTGATCGAACTTGGCTACATGTGCCTTAGTGGACTCCTGGTCCACCAGTAGTGGCATTCACCAAGTAGTACAAATGTTCAACGTCTTTTAAAAATTATCAGATGTGGGGATTCAGTAATTTGCTCAATATTTCATAAGAGAAGGGAGGAGATCTCCAACAAGACCACGTTGCAGCATCAACAGCAAAACACCAAACTACCCCGATGCAAAAACACAAAAGACGAGTAAAGCACGAGACGGAAAAGAGACACACGACATGTAAACATCAAACACAAAAAGACTACACATAAACCGACGAGACCAATGGGCAAGAAAACAAGAAATACTAGTAAGTAAATATGATAATAACATTGAAGTGTACCAACTTGTTTACCTGCCAGAATAACATAATGCACCACACATGTTTTTTGGTTAAGAAATTCTAAGAAGTGGTATTTATGCCAATTTGATTTTCAGACACAGCAAAACGACCCCGCATTTATAACCCCTCGCAATTCCGCTGTGCGTCCGTATGTTTGTTTGTGTGCGTGGGTGTATCAGGATTCTTATGAACAGCAATAGATGCTGTTAATATATCGATACTGTCCGTTATTCCATATAAGAGATGTTGCAATTGTACGTTTATCTTATTTTCACAAATCTTGTATTTTCTCTGTTAATATATCGATACTGTCCGTTATTCCATATAAGAGATGTTGCAATTGTACGTTTATCTTATCTTCATAAATCTTGTTTAACAGAGAGACTTTGTATTATGTATGTCTCCGTTTTCCTGAATAAACCATAAACAAGATCAGCTTTAACATTAATGTTATAGTCGGAGTACGGAATGCCTTTTCACTTTAACCATGTAAGTATGAAAGTTTCATGCAACCTTACATAAAAACCACACAAAAAGAAATATTTTGATGTAATAAATGATGAAAAAACATCGTTTTTCTACAAGGAGTGATGTGTCCTAGATTTCAGTTGAACACGTTAAATTTTAATAAGTACGGACTACCTTTCACTCTAACAATGTAACTATGAAATAAATGAATATTCTGATAATGGAAACAGTGGCATTTGAAAGACAAATTATGAAGGCAAGATTTGAACCCGCGACCTTGGGAACAAGAGAGGAGTACGTTTACCACTTTGCTTCGAATCCTTTGAGAACGGAAGTGAAAATAAAGAATATAAAGCTTGACAAAAGGAAACTCCACAATGATCAAAACGCCGAATTGTTTAACATTTAGACCACTTGGTGAGTGTTACTGCTAGTGGACTGGTAGTCCCCGAGTGTACACGTAGCCAAATTCGTTTGATCGTTCCTTCAATGCATTCGAAAATTTCTGTTACCACATTTTCTTGATATTTTCAAAACGTGGGTCCTGTAGCATCTGTCCCCCAGTCTGCTACGTCTTTCGATACATTTTAGGCATTATTACTTTCACACTCTTTGGCCATATTACATAGTTTAGATTGAGGATCACTGACGAGGGTTAAGTGCCCGAGACGCGTATGTCTGGTCGATGCTGCAAATTTATCCGTTCTTAAATGATGCTATTGAACTTGAAGACATTAAACATTCTAGATACATAGAATAGGGTCCACTTGAATTCAGTTGAACATGTTGCATGTAAACGTCTTCATATTGAATAGCATCATTTAAGAACAGGTGATTGTTTTTTGCAGTTTGCGTTCTTAAGCGATGCAATAGAAGCTGTAAATTAAACTTAAGTGAAGCTAAGCCCGCCATTATAGACAATGTTACGTAACACTGGGGTCATAGTTCATTGCTGAAAATATACAAAAAGATACTATCCATAAATAGTATTCCTGAGAATAGTCAACAATGAATAGATATTTCATTAGTACTGTCCTTCTGCACTAGAAAATATGCTTTGTATACCTAATTTTGAAGAAGCCTATCATATCTACCTGGTTTTTATGCATAGTAAACAAAAGGTCATAAAGGTTGGGTACATTTCAGTTGCTTTTGCCAGCGTTTATGGTTGAATCTTAAAAGATAGAGAAGAGAAAGTTATTCATAAGACATAGTTCAAATAAGTATAAGGTTCTCTCTATAAACAATAAAAAATTCTTTTAAATCGATTTTATAGCCTTTCCTTGTCTTCTTTAACTCATTTGTGTCACACTTATGCCCTTTGCTGTGTGGAACTCGTAAAAAAAACTCCCCGCGAGGGGTTTGACAGTAAGCGTTTTGAATATCCTCCCTGACATGATCGCTATAGCACTTTCTATATAGGCGAAACCACAGACAGTATGTACTCTATATATATATTGTTTTCATTTCCCTGCATGAACATCGACGGCGGGTGCGGCTATCCAACAGGGTATGCTTACTCCTCCCGGACACCTGGTCCCACCTCTAGCTTGCTAGGTCCGTCGATGCTCAATTTGGTGCTCTATTGTGAGTGCTGTTGAGATTATCGTCAGGATCTTCTTTAACTCATTTATAGGTCCGGGATCATTGAGGGGCGTTTTACCTAAGTAGCGCCTTCTAGTTAAATTTTGTTTTTGAATTCTTCATATCTAATTTGTAAAGAGTGCGCGTCTAAAATTTCATGTAGGGTCGATTCAGTGGCATAGGCAAATATATTATCAAAAGAGGATTGGAGGCATCTTGATAGAATGTTAGGATAAAATGACGAATTTCAAAAATACACAATGTAGTCAAACTATGTCACATGAACAACTCACTCTATGACAACGTGACGACTTCAGTTTCAGAATCACAAACTTTCCTTTTCTGAGTAGCAACATCCCTTCATCGCCTGCTTATGGCGTGATCATATTCAAATTTGATACGTTATACCAGAGCAAGTAGCAAATATACAGATTTTTTTTCTGATAGCTAGGCGTCTTTTTAGTCAGGGAGACGTTTGTGGTCGACTAACATCGTCATTGGGCAGTCGTCATACACGATGTTTTCTCATAGTTCAACATAGAGGATGACATTCTGTCTTAAACCATTTGAACCATCCAACCATGGACTTTACTTTATTTTCCGAAATGGAAGTAAAAGGATGTGATATTTCTGTCGAATCGAAGCGGTGGGTGTTGCATGCACGCAGGAGATGCTGGCTCTTCTTGGGCAATCTGGTCTCACTCCTAGGTTGGGAGTTAGTTTCTTTTCGTGTGGTGGAGGTTTTTGTTTGTTTGCTTTGGTTCCTGTTTTATCCTGATTGTGTATGCCTTCGGTTTGTCATTTCCTGAATGCTCGACTTTGTACTGTGTATTGGGATTTGGTCATTGTCCATATTTGTCATTTATGATGTAAAATTGATACGTAAGGGCCAATTAAAACAAAGTGTCATGTATATTCATACTATTACATTAGTGCCACTACTGGTGGACGAGAAGTACCCGAGGGCATATGTAGCCAACTTCGATCAACTTCGGTCGATCGTCTTTTCAACGCATTCGAAAATTTCTGTAATCAACATTTCTTGAAATTTCTAAAACATGGGTCCTATAGCATCATATTCCACCCAACCTGCTACGTCTTTTGGTAAATCTTGGGACACAATAATTTTCACACTCTTTGGAAATATTTCATTGTTCAAATTGAGGATCACTGACGAGGGTTAAGTGCCCGAAACGTGCATGTCTGGTCCATGCGGGAAATTTATCTTAAATGATGCTATTGAATCTGAAGACGATTAACATTTGTACCACTTGGTGAGTGTCACTGTTGGTGGACCAGGAGTCCCCAAGGGCACATGTAGTCAAGTTCGATCAACTTCGGTCGATCGTCTCTTCAACGCATTCGAAAATTTCTGTAATCAAAATTTGAAGACGTTTAACATTTATCATCATTTGAATGAGCGAACCCCCCCCCCCCCTTTGTTTTTATTTTCAGCGAATAAATAGAGATTAAGCTTTTCATTTTATCTTACTTTTAACAACCATACTTGTATTATATATATATATATATATATATACAAATGTATATGTAACATGGTTCATGTTATATATTTAAATATGTTTCAACTTTGCAAATCAGCATTTTAACAGCACCATCTTCGCAGTGTAATACGTATTTAGACTGGGCTTTAGAGAATGTTTCTATGGAGCTGTGTTATTGTCTCCGTCTGTTTATCCGATTTTTCTTTTCTAGTGAGAAAATTCTGTTTTATTTTTTATCGAGAATTTTGGTTTTTGGAATCTGATTTTGGGTTTTGACTTTCATTCACTGAATTAACTTTGTATATTTACACTCTAATTCAGGACATGACACTAGCTCCTAGATCCGCTCTTTAAATATAGCTAAGATTTATTTATAAAATTATCTTTCATTTGAAAACGATAGCATTTCAACTTTCAAATATCAATCTAGGTTCGATGCAAAATGTTGCCTTCAATAGGAGAGCTTTTCAAAGTTCGAGTTATGGGTCGGGCAGCTTCCCAGAGAAGGCAGTTGATAGTATAATTAGCACTGCTTTCCCGACATGTGCCTCAACACATTTTGAAAGCCGACCTTACTGGTTCGTAGATTTGGGGATATATTACGATATCAAAAGAGTGGAGATGATTAACAGAGGAGATTGTTGTCGTAAGTATAAATCAAGCTTTTCTACAAATAAATGAAACGTTTTCAATGATAATCAGAAACGCGTTTTTGTTCCATTTTGAGGAAAGGAAATTCCAAAATATATACGTATTCCTTTCTGCAATTCTATCAAATCTTCAAATGACATTATTTTAAGATCGTAAAATTTTGGAGCAGTCTGTGATAATATGATATAAGACAAAGCCGTAAATGCGAAGCGAAGAAATAGCGGGAGTTATGAAAATTCAATATGTTTTGTACACATGGTATCGTCTGCTTTGTTGACAAACGAAATCACGTAATGTCCGAAGAAAAAAGAATTATATTTCTTAAGCAACTCGTTTTGCAGTTTAGATATGATTTTCAAGTTAAGATAATAATATGATTTTGATGTAATGAAAAATAAATAAATTTTTGGTTAATGATTAATCGAAAAAAGGAATTCAAGACGGTAATTCACGGAAAAATGAAGATGAACGAAACGGTAACCTGTTTTACCTCAGAATTTCCGCACTCAGGAATTTTCGTCCGGATATTTTCGCACCATTTTCAAGAAGGAAGTACACTGTACATATACAATTTTTATGGTGAAACCAAGAAGTAAATAAGTGAACATAAGAGTGAGTGTACATGCACGGGATGTTTATTTTTTAGGACGGGGGATATACGGTATGGAATCTCTTTGCACCTTTTGTTTTTTTTTTTTTTTTGCTGTGGGCGCTGCAACCTGGTGTTGTTGGAGATCCCCTCCTTTGTTTGTCTTTGCAGTTTTATCTGTTTATTTATTCCACCAAATTAATGTTAATTTTGATTGGAGATTGTTTCCTTGATTGCTATTTTAGGAGGGGGGGGGGGGTGTTAGTCCAGTAATAAAGAAAAAGAATTTAGATTTACCTTCATTTTTATCTATTAATGGTTATTACAATACCATGCAATTATAATTTTCATTGTCACAAACAAATAGATTAAAGTTCAGTTTGGCATTGGTGGTCATCTTAATTGAATACAAAGTACAGGTATTGATTAATAAAATCATCTAAATCCCCCCCCCCCCCTCCCCCATTTTCCCACCAAACAATTTTAGGGATCTATCTTGTGAAGAACAATCATTTATCTGCTTAAGTGACATTTAAAGACGCTTAACATCAAACATGTGTCTTATATGAAACTGGGACGAATATTCCCTGTGGTGCGAAATAACCCTGCGCGAAAACACTTTGGTGTCCGTAATCAATCGATGGACTTTCAAACGAAGGTTGTTTGTCATCTCGCGTTATCGCAGACCCCCATCGCTTACATTCCTCATTATGGATTCACTACCTAATAAGAAGTCATACTAAGCATTTGGTATTAATATATAGATTCAGAAAGATTCAAATTTTCAATTAATAGACAATTTAGGGGTAAAATTTAATATGATAACCACATAACCTATGCTGAAATGACATAAAAATGGCGTGAAAATTCATGCAAAAAGTACCATATTGGCCCATTTTAAGGCATTATTAAGGTGCGTCATTGGTCACGAATTAGGACCATTCTTGTGCATCTCATGTTGACACAAATTGAGTTTATAGTATATTTCAATTTATATATCATGGCCATTGTATCTTCATTACACACCTAAAAGCGGATCAGTTCCAAAATTTGATCTAAACTGAATAGTGTGTAAGAAAATGCTTCGCGGTAATTTCTATGAAAATTGAGCTGGAGGTACTCTTTTTTTTTTACACATTTTGGATTTCTCTTACGCTAGTAATAACCCATGAATATCGCTTTACATATGGAATACTATTGACATCAACTGTTTTATAAGGAAGAGCTGATGGATACCGAAAAATTATAAATTGTTTAAATTTCACCCAAATTAAGGCAAATTTTACCACGCTGACACTTTTTTCAAGAAAACCACACAATGACACTATTCTTGAGCGTTTGTTCTCTCTTATTCCAACACAGACATGTACTTTTTCTTAAATACTTTGAAAAGTCTTTCTCAGTAGAACATTTTACTGAAAAAGCGGAGATATTCAGTATCTTTGATATTTTGAGCTGAACTTAAATGATTTTCGTTATTTTTGTGTAAACTAGAGAAAATTTAAAATAATATTTGAATTTTGTATATACGGTGAAACCTTATAAAAATCAAGTTTTCTACAAAGTTTCTAACCTGTTTTATTGTATGTCAACTAAGAAAATTAAAATTAAAATTGAATGACTTCATTTAGCACCTTTTGTATTTTCGTTACATCTGTGCTATTTTAGCAACAAATTTCCAACATTTTAACCCTGTCTTCCAAAAAAGAAAAAGTCTTGATTTAAATCACTGACCTATTAATTTTATTCATAAAATTATTAATCGACATTAATCCTATGATTTAATATGGTTTTCATAAGATCGTTGAAAATCCTTAGTTCAGATGTTAAACGTCTTCAAATTCAATAGCATCATTTAAGAACAGATAAAATTTCAGCATGGACCAGACATGCACGTTTCGGGTACTTAACCCTAGTCAGTGATCCTCAAGCTAAACAATTAATGTAATATGACCAAAGAGTGTGAAAAATAGTATGTCCAAAAATGTACAGGAACAGTCTAAAAGATATATTCTTACTCTAAATCATATTGAAAAATCAGGAGGTTTTAGGGGCTACTAGCTTCTCCCGAAATCACTGTCGAACCAACTTAGATGATTTTTGGCGCGGGGAAATTCCATCAATATTCACATGGCCCATCGCACTTTGTAGTGTTTATAAAGATTACGAAATTAAGGATCGGACATTTTCAGTGTACTAGCTATTACAGACATATTACCTGACACTTTTTGATCCTTTCACTATGTTTCACCCTTGCTTTATATATTAAGCTGTCTTATACATGTACAGAGGTGTACGCCATGAGAGCCATTTTCATTAATACTCAGTGGCCCTAACTTTATACGAAATGGTGGAGTGGAACCGAAGGAAGACGGTCAACAATATTGAAACAAATTATTGATATTTTGTATTCTAAAACTGCTTGATTTATTCTCTTACTTATGGATGTGAAATTAAGTTTGATTTCTTATCGATAAGAAATTTGACTTAATTTTGCCATTACTGCGAACCTGTTACGAAGCTTTTTGAACGGTACATTTCCACCTATTTATATATATATACCGTATACGTGACAAATTTGGATAATGACAATATCCCTGTAAACAGCACAAAATCGATAATTCAGAAAATCAGAAACCGAAGGCATGCAAAATCAGGACAAAACAGGAACCAAAGCAAACAAACAAAAACCTCCACCATATGAAAAGAAGCAAACTCCCGACATGGGTGTGAGATCAGGTGCCTAGGAAGAGTAAGCCTCTCCTGCTTGCATACAACACCCGCCGCTTCAATTCGGTAGAATTGTCACATCCGGTTACTTCCATTTCGGAAGACATAGAGTACAATCTTTGGTTGGATGGTTCAAATGGTCTATGACAGAATATCATCCACCATTCTGGAGAGTGGGACATCATAGTGTATGACGAGTTCCCCATATCGACCGTAGAACTTCCTCAGTGACGATGTTAGTCGGTCACAAACATATCCCTGACTGAGAAGCTTATCTGAAAGACGCCTAGCTCTCAGAACAAAATCCGTATATTTGGTACTTGCTCTGGCATAGCGTATCAAATGAGATATGAACATGCCATAAGCTGGCGATGAAGGGATGTTGCTACTCAGAAAAGGAAAGTTTGTAATGCTGAAATTGAAGTCGTCACGTTTGTCATAGAGTGAGGTGTTCATGTGCATGACTATCAGTGTCGTAGGACAACATTATGTCCAAATAGGATGCTGAATTATTTGTCTCTGTAGTTTCTTTGACTTCAAGCTCTGAAGGATAGATACTGCTCAGGTAATCCGTGAATTTTGGATTATTGATGGACAATTGTGTTACCATATATGCAGCTTGCTCAGCGCATGTGGGACCTTATGGACCGCTTGCTCGCTTCGCTTCGAATATTATGTAAACACTCCCCGGTCTTTTAATCTGGAATCTAAATAATTGAATACATGTTTATGTTTTTGTACTTCAAAAGACTACATGTACATAATTTTCTTTGTGAAAATTCCTCAGCGAACATAACGTCTTAAATATCTATTATCATTCCTATACAGCTGAGCGGTTACACGACGTGGAGGTAACAGTGGCTGGATACAACAAAGACGTTAACATACTATGTGGGATATTCGTGGGACTTGGTTATGCATCGCAGACAGTGGTGATGAACTGCCCCAAAGGGACCATCGGGAGATATGTAAAACTGCAAATTACAAAGGGAATACACAATATCCTCACCGTATGCAATGTGAAGGTCATCGTTAGATAGGATATTAACCAGCAAAAAGAAATAAATCATGAGTAAATTAAGAGAAGCAATTTTAAATTTATGTCTATATTAAACTTTCCGTGCTTATATGCATGACTATTTTACATGAAATACATGGCATTGCATTTATTCAAAATCTATTTTCTTTCGAATTGTTTCTTTACAGAATTTTATTTCATTGTCCTTTTTTCAAGCTTAAATAATGCGGTTTCATTTAAAGTTAACCTATTTATCCCTTGTGTTTTCTTTTGTTTAAAATTCATCAATATTCTGTTTGTACATGTATCATTCCAATGATTTGTCTTTTATTCTGATGACTCAGACGAACAATTCTCTCTTGAACAAGGTAAAATATGAACCATCCAAGCATAGTTTACAAGAATATTAATCTCTTTGCTCCTTCACTATAAATCAAGATGATAATACCAATGACACACCAGTTTTTCATACTTATAAATGAACTTACATAGTAACCTACGACAAAAATCCCCGAGCCCAATAACTTTGATACAAAAACTTTGATATTCTGAGTGTCTTTGACCTTTCAGAAATGATAAAGAATGACCTTGAACCCTTATGACCTTGAAGACCTTTGTCTGAAAGCCCAAACATTCTGCAAAACAGTTTGATTACTTTGAACAAATTATCCGCTAGGAGTTATGTGTAATGGTCTCCCCATTTGGTTCACAAGTTCTCATCAATGCAATAAAAATCTTCAAACCTATAAACCAATGTGCATTTTTCCTTTAGTAAACAAATTCCAAACCATTTTGAATTGAAATAGGTTTTATAATGAATTTCTTAACTTTTTATACAGGAATAGTCATTTTTATCTCTCATGAAAATGCTCTTGATCTTTATGAATGACCTAAAGTGACCTTTGCCCTGAAGGGACTATCCTAATAAACAATTGTTCGATATATATTAAGAACAGGGGGATCTCAAACCAGACCCTGTTGCAGTACCAACAGCAAAACACCAGAACATCCGAAGCGAAAACACAAAGACGAGCACAGAAAAAGAAAAAAGAGAATACGACATAGAAACACCAAACACAAAAGGATGCACATAAACCAACGAGACCAATGGGTAACTGATACCGACATATATGCTACGCAAATAGCAAATGGTGTTGCTATTCGGATTACGTGCACACAACCCTCCCACTTTTCCTGTTACCAAAAGGTCTCGAAGAAGGCACAATTGTAGTGTAAAACAGCCTCCTCACTGTTAGATGACCACACACACAAGACAGCAAAACGCAAGGGCGCAAGCAACACAGATGAATAAGGAAATGGATATAAAAAGGGCATACGTAATACAGTCCGTGCTCTGTCAGCTGTAGCGAGCTGATACCCGAGGAGTCGGACTGACATTCAGAGAATACAGGTGGTCGGGGTCCGGTCTTCTCTAAAGAGGTTTGGTCATGGCCCTTCGTGGAGTCCCGTTGTCACAGTCAGTCAGATTGCAAAACAAAGGAGGGGATCTCCAACAACACCAGGTTGTAGCACCCACAGCAAAACCCCAAAACACCCAATGCAAAAACACAAAGCAGACAAGCACAGATGAAGACGCGTAAGTGTCAAGGAACGTCAACGCACAACACAGAAACATTAAACACAAAGGACTACACATAAACCAACGAGACCAATGGGAAACCGGTGCCGACTAAGGACGGCCATCTGCCACGGAAATAGCAGAAGGTATGGTTATCCTGGATTACGTGCGCACAGCCCTCCCACTTTTCCGATTACCCAGAGGTCTCGCTACGCGCACGATGCAGTTTTCCCTCAATGTTTGGTGTTGATACCTCGATCAACCAAAAAAATATAACAATGATTCCTTAAATGAATGACAAATATGGATAATGACCATATCCCTGTATACAGCACAAAATCGATTATTCAGAAAATCAGAAACCGAAGGCATGCAAAATCAGGATAACACAGGAACCAAAGCAAACAAACAAAAACCTCCACCATATGAAAAGAAGCGAATATGGGAGTGAGACCAGGTGCCCAGGAAGAGTAAGCATCTCCTGCTTGCATGCAACACCCGCCGCTTCAATTCGGTAGAACTGTCACATCCGGTTACTTCCATTTCGGAAGACATAGAGTACAATCTTTGGTAGGATGGTTCAAATGGTCTATGACAGAATATCATCCACCATTCTGGAGAGTGGGACATCATAGTGTACGACGAGTTCCCCATATCGACCGTAGAACTTCCTCAGTGACGATGTTAGTCGGTCACAATCATATCCCTGACTGAGAAGCTTCTCTGAAAGACGCCTAGCTCTCAGAACAAAATCCGTATATTTGGTACTTGCTCTTCACAATCAATTTTCAAAATAGTATTGGAGGGATGGTGCTAAGATGTTAACCTCCTTTTATTTCTATGCTATTTTTGAATGGAATGACAAGTTTTCGAAATAGGAAAATAATATATTTTATGTCAAATAGATAATGGGCCAAATTGAAGCTTCTTTCTGGCGACAGAGCTAGAGAGAAGTAATTAATACACTTTTAAACATCAAGTTACATCTGACGCATTTTCGCTGCTTATGATGTTTACTTTTGAATCTTCTAACTTTATTTATCATACCACCATAAAAGGCAAATTGTGTAATACCCAAAGTAACATACTCTGTTGCTCGTATAGACCCGAATTCTAGAAGAAGCTGACTGTAATTTTTTAAGATTTCCAGAAAGTCTTAAATAGTTTATGATAGCGGAATCCTTGACCTAAAAGTTTCTTGGTAATTTGTAAATTTCTATTGTGAAAATTCAAAATATGACTGCATGTTGTAGCGTACCGGATGAGCTGTGATATGTAAATGATGTATGACGATAGTCTGGGAACATCACCGTCAAGCCAGGGGAGATTTACTATGTTGAATCCAAAATCATCTCTTTTGTCATAAACACTTGTATGAATCTTTCCATTTATAATTTTAATATTTATGTCCAAAATCGTGTTTCTGTGTTTGTAACGTTGACCAAGTTAAGTGTTAATTTTTGTTTATAAATTTCTTTCTTATATAATTCTAAAGCAGGATTGTCAATAGTCAGAACCTCCAGTTACATGTACCTAAAGTATTATTGAAATATTTCAAATCATCAAACTTTCGTTTCCTTTGGAAGATATTGCATAATTTTTTTCGTAAGTGTATAAAATATATCTGCAGCAAGAGGCGCACAGTTAGTACCCACAGGAATCCCTACAACCTGCTTGTAATCCTCACCCAATCTAACATAAATGATGTCCAAGAGGAAGAACAGGGTATTACACAGGTCACTAAATGTCAATGATTTGTACTATTTGTAGTCTGCTAAGGAAAGGAAACCCTTTGATTCAGATGTACAAATGTAAGTTTTCCGCTGTTGATCAAAACACTATTTAATGTGTTTAAATTATTGATCATTAATTTTGCCGGGAGGAAGCGTGATGTACATATCAGAGAAGTCTTATGGAGAAATCTGGTTGTCATGGAAAGGAGCTGATAAGATAAGGGCTGTATTTAGCCCTGAATCTCACCAAGTATTTCTTCTACACAATTATCTATACGCAAGAAAAACTTGATCATTACTAAAAATGTAATGTATTTGGAGATTCCTCATACAATTTTTATTTTGGTAAGCTTATTTTAAGATACTTTAATTATAGTCCAAAGAGTAGGGGGTAGCCATGTTGAAAAGAAGCTAATATTGATAAAAAAAAAACGTAGAAAATTAGGAACAATCTGGCTAATATGGATATATATTAACTTTAAACATAGTTATAGTCTAAACAAGATACTAGAAATCAAATTTAAAAGACTGGTCTCAATTTTATCCACAAATTTTAAAATCTTGAATCTGAAATTCGGTTGTATTTTGTATTAATTGGCTATAAAGTAGGCATTTTGCCCAGAAATACACACTGTGTAGAATTAAACAGCAATCTCTTGTTTATTTCATTCCAAAATATTGTGTATTTCATGTGAACATGTCTAGACTAAATAAATGAATGATTTTTAAAGGAAAAGTATGACCTTTGCTTATATCATGGTCTAAAACCCAGATTCGTAAAAAGCCCCCCACCCTCCATTTTTCAGTTTTTCGTCTCTTGGGCATTGTTTCCCCCTTAGCTACAGAACCCCACTTTGTCAAAAGATGTGTATTAGTGATATACACCTTCTGTAAAAGTGGCGTTCTGTAGCTAAGGGGGGACAATGTTTTAAAAACCTTTTCCATTTTCCATTGATTTCTATGGAAAAAAGACATCTTTTGCCCCAAAATGAAGGAAAACGATACATAATAAATCTTATCCAACTGCTGATTATGATGAAACCAAGGACTGGCATCAATTTTGTGAAAGAATTTTCTTGATGTTCCCATTTTGAAAATTCCACTTTTTCAGGGCAGATTTTACGCCTTATCTTATCAGCTCCTTTCTAGATTTCATTTTGTCAATCGCATCCACTGAATTTTTAATAGATAAAAAGGAAATTAACATCGTTCCTGTTTAGATCAGTTACACATTAGTCATGTGTTCTTTAATAGCCGTAAGAGCTGACGTCAGATTTCTAGACAAAATTGTAGTGGAGCTAGAACTAGCAATGAAACGAAAGTAATGAGACTTGTGCAGTTTTGGTCTGCAATATAGGATTAGGAAATCCAATTTAGAAATAGAGATGTTTAACCCTCTGGCTGCGGTAGGGGTCATATGTGTCCTTTTACCGCTCGCTGCGGTAGGGATCATATGTGTCCTTCTTTAATTTTCGGCATTAAAACTCCTCTCATTCGCTTGTTTCTTGACGGATTTTGACAAATTTGGTATCAATGGAAGCAGAAAACTATCATCTACAATCTGATGTTCATAAATACCTAGTAAGATTTATCGTTAAATTTATATATGCAAAAATATCCCATAAATCAGACACCCTGACTACCGCCGTAAACGTTTCGTATTTTTAACGTTATCATCGCAAATTCAACCGCGTGTTGCTTGGGAATAAAATCAAGTAGAAAAACTTTAGTTAAATGATCAAACAGGATATTTCTTTGAGATTTTAGCCATATAATAGATAAAATATTTCAAGTTTGCTATCTCTAATTATCTTAGGTAATACGAATTTTTCTACAATTTTGTCAACTATCGTACTTTGCAACGAAATTTTATCGAATGAAGTTTCTCTATTTGAAAACTTTGAGCGAGTGAATTTTAGTTTTAACCCTCCTTTGCTCAAAGATATATCTATTTTATAAATAACTGCACGCATTATCGAGAACGAGGGAGGTGAATGACGTCCATTTATTGACTGGAACGTCAAAATGTTTAAAAACGTTTACGTATACTTTTTTCCTTTTCTCTTATTCATATTCCCGTATCTCTAAATAGATTTATGGAACCAGATATGAAATTTTGCACAAAACATGATATTTTTTAAAACTTTGACTTGAACTTGAACATTTTTTTTTTGCAAAACTATGACATATGAGTCTATAACAGAAAAGGAAGAAGAATATTTAGAATAACACATTTTACTTGTTTATTTTTTCAACATATTTTTACACTTGTTATTTTTAATTGTATTTCCATGATTATCTGTAAAATGAACATAGTTGTGTAAGGG